>JAXQQM020059163.1:0-43255 GCA_034641835.2 Pinus albicaulis | reverse complement strand
TAAAGATTTCCTTCATGCATTAATCTGTCTTGCACTAGTGCAGGATCAGAGATTTATGTAGAAGCTATAAATAGTGTCTTTACTGAAGGCTTTTTACTTCATGCAAGGGATCGAACTTTTCAAGGTTCAGAGCACTCAGATCTTGCGGCAACAAACTGGTTCTTGCACAGGATCAGAGCTTCCTACGCTTAGCATTTAATACTTAAAATGAGTGTTCAATTATTTCAAGTTCTAGTTTACTATTGAATCAAATTGCACACATAAAATTGAATGTTTCTGATCTTAAAAAAATGCAGAAATAAAGAAACAATCATTTATCCTGTCATAAGCATTTAAAGAAAGAAAGAATATTGCGGAAAGTAGACTAAGAAATCTTGCTGCATCACACCAATGTGCACTGGTGCAGGTTCATTTCTCCTGCTTGGACAAGGCGGAAAAACAAATTAAACGGAATTGTAGGAAAAGGAAATATCACACCAACGTACACTGGTGCAGGTTTGTTTCTCCTACTTGTACCAGGCGGATGAAAACCAATCTGAAATCAAGTGCAGGAAAGTAAATTGAAAGGAAATAAAATGTATCTACTTCACACAATGGATCCGTTTTCACTCAGACAGGAATACATGTGCTGAAAGTTAAATCACACTTTGACAATATAAACACAGATTACAAGAAACAGAAAATGGGGTAAACGTGCTGGGTTGGCTAGGCCCTAGCCAACCAGCGCGTTTCCCTTTTAAGTTAAAATGCTTCTCAGTAAATTAGTAAATTCATCAGCTTAAATATAGAAACACAATTTCTGAAACATGAGGCGGAGCTCCCTTTTATTAATTCATTGAGGTGAATACATGCGTTAAGACAATGTCTAGCCCAGATTTGGGTGATAACAAAACAACCTGTTACCTCCTACCGAACTTCGCTCTAAAAAATCTACTCAAAAAATCTCCCCTTGAGTCCTATTTACATTTTACATTATATAGATCTATTGGCCAAAGGCCAAAAAAAATCGTTCAACTGATTACATAACCATCGTAGAATTTAGCATTGGGCCTTCAAAATTAGGTAGCTAACAAAACCGATCGTAGCTAATCTCCATCTTTTCGCCCTTCACGGATTCGGTCTTGGTTGCCTTTGGATCAATCGTGCTGTCATGGATGAGGCTGCTCAAGACAAGGCAGTGATCAAGGAGGTTCGGATATGCTGTGAAGATCTGTTGTGCATGCAATGGTGCAAGATCTGATCCTACACTAAAATCAGCGGTCACGATAAGAAGTCTAACTATCAAATAACCATTGGAGATATAGATAAGTTACAAAAGTGATTTAAAAGTAATAAATCATGTAATAAATACTTAATTAATTCTAAATTGAGTTAAAACTTGAATAATAAAGGTTTATACGAAATATGTCACCGTGCTTGGACTGGTGCAAGATGAGGGTGCATAAAAGAGGTGAAACAGAGGTAAATGGTTATGATTTAGGAAGGGGAAAATGGTAAAAAGAGAGAAAATTAGGGGGCTAACATCCTCCCATTCCCAAGCTGTTGTGTGTCCTCAAAAAACTCTTTACCTCTGCAAAAAACCTTCAAAAATTTGAGCATTTCAGCTCAATCCTGCTCTATCATACTAGCATCAGCCTGCAATGTTTCAGACTTCTTCTTTTTGCTTTTCTTCAGTTTCTTTGTCACCTTTCTAAGTCATTTGAAACACTACGCAGCTCGGTATTTCCACACTCTGACTTCTCCTTTCTTTTTCTAGATCTCCACCATGAATTCTTCTTTATTTTGTTCTTTTTCCTCCTATGCTTTAGCTACAAGCTGCTCTAAGTTCTGCACTTTAAGCTCTAGATCGACTATCCAAGTAGCAGGAGCTACCGAGTCTTCTTCTTCTTCTGTCCTGACAGGGGCTATATCTTCTTCAGGGACCTCATTATCCCTCGGGGTTTCAGTAAACACTTCTTCCTCTTCTTATTCGTCTTCTCCTTATTCTTCTTCCTCTCCTTCTTCTTCTTCCAGCTCTTCTTCTTCTTACACTAGTGCAGGAGGGGATTCAAAAACCTGTAGGGACTGTGGTTCCTCACCAGGTTCTTCATTCTTTTTCCAGTCTGTTTTAATGAAATCGGCCAACAAAGTGTCATCCTCGACCTCTACAGATTTTGATGCGTTCGTAAGGACTGACAGCAAATCATCTTGTTCGGGGGTCTGTTTATGTGCTGGTGGCGTCGGAGGATTTTCTTCAATAGGTGTACTGGTTGTCTCTCCGGATCATTTCCTTTTTTCACAGGTGCAAGAATGACTCCTCTTTACTCTCGGACTTGGGCCATTGCTTGTACTGGCGGGGTCTTCTATTTTATTTTTAGCATCTGTCTTCTTTTCTACAAATGGCTTTTTATATAGTTGCTTCAAAAATTCCTTCCAAGCCATGCCCTTAATTTCCAATTGTTTCTGGACCAAGATTTTTATCATGCCATTGTGATATAATTTCTTTTCAACCTGAGCCACCCATGCACCCTACACAGTCATGGCCATATTTTCCAAACTCTTAAGAAAAAAATAGGGGAAATCAATTCTCCATCGAACGTGAGGGATGGCTTCGAAGTGTTGCAGCATTCTGAAATGATACACAAAGGTGAGGGAGTACCATCCCTCGCAAGTCACGAATTTCTGGAGGATAAAAAGGAGGTCCCGCCACTGTCCCAGCAGGGCACTGTGTGGAACTCCTTTCTTCCAGTTTACCTTCATATTCTTATCAACGACAAAACTCTACCAGTGCTTCCTCTCGGGCTTCTGATTTTTGAAGTACTGCTCACCAATGTTTTGCAAGCCCATCGCTGCTACTATCGATTCTTCTATGACCTTAAATTTCAGGGGCTCAATTTTTACACGGCCGTTTTTAAAACTCTTTGCAAACTGTAGGGCCACTTCACTATTTTTCCCGTCAAATTTCTGCAAAAAATGAAGAAAGCCTGAGTCTCGCAATAGTGCAAGACTATTGCAAAACTCAGTGGTTTGATCTACCTCACTGAGAGATGGAGGTTCACCTCGAACAGGCGGCATTGCTGCTTAACAGTTATGAACAGTCCAAAAATTGCATGCAATACCGGAAAATTTGGCTCTTTATAGATAGGGATCCAACCTTCCACCATACCTTCTGTCTTATCACCGATCCATTCCACCAAAATAGCTGTGGATGCTCGGCATGTTTGAAATCGTGTGGGATTGGTACTTGTGGCGGCGTTTTTAACAACTAGGTGAGGAAATCATTATATTAAGTGAAAGACGTTTAGGATCATGGCGGAAGGGGTAATTATATCCAAGCAACGGTTAAAAATTTCCACACTCCTTCATAATTCAAAAAAGAAGTTTAGCATTTATTAAAAAATGATCATGATTCTTAACTAAAAACACCTTGTACTTTAAATAATTTTCTCCTAGTTAATATGAGAGCAGAAGTACTCCTTAAATAAGTGAAAAGGATTCTTGTAAACTTTCATGATGACCATTTTCCTATGACATATACTTATGAAAAGAACAAATTGTACTCTGCTTCTGTCAAGGTGCATGCTTGCACCGATCTGTTTACACCACTTTCTATGTTGTTCTGCTGGTACCATTCTGCTTGTATTATTATATAGGATGACATGCTTGCACTAGTGCAAGCATATTGTCTGAAAAAAAGAATAGGGAATTTAAGTAAAATATAGGTTGGAATTCTAACATGGCTTCCTCAACTGATACTAGAAATTTTCTTCACCCTTTCTTGATGCTTCAGAGCATGTTTTTGCTCTTTGTGTATGAGAACCTGCAATGAATTCATGAGGGAAAAAAGAAGTGGGAAAGGGGAAAATTTCTGAATAGGAAGGAATTTTGTTATAGGGATTCCAATAATAGTACCACAAGAGGGGATAAATCTAAGTGGGATAGGGAAAAAATTCAAGGGTAAGGTGGGATATTTACGAAGCAGGTAGGGTAAATTCAGAAGAATGTGGGAAGGTTAATAATTTTTGGATTTAAAGAAGAAAACTAAGGGAATATTATGAAATGGGATATGAAGAAAGGTAGAAAATTTTCCAGAAGGTCTGCCTGCACTGGTGCAAGAAAAATAACTGCAGCGAGAATTAAGCGTTACTTGAAATAAAAATATCCATGCTAATTACCCAAATTGTATAAAGGTTGGTCTTGCTAAACCTTCTTTTACTCGATGGTCGCTAGCATATCTAAAGATCAAGCAACATTCTCCTTTTATTAGAAATTTTTGATCTTCCTGCTAGCAAGCTGGTTTTTAGGTTGACCCTTCTGCAATCATGTCAGCGAACTGATTTTAACAATTACAGGAAAATGTTTTTTCTTTACTTTTTTTATTATTATTTTTTTTTTTTTTTGTATTTTTAAAGAATTTTCAAGAGAAAGAAGGATTCATGTCTTCAAAAGGTTGGTATTACCATTCTCCACTACCATCTTGAATTTCTATTAGACTTGTTGTGTAAAACCTTTCTTAGCAAGTGGCTGAAAATACTTCTTCAATCTATGTCCATTTACCAAGAATACTGAATTTTTGTCCATCAATAGTTTTGACTTCTACCTCGAATACTCGGATTACTTCATAAGGTCCCATCCAACGTGTATGGAACTTCCCTTTAAAAATTTTAAATCTAGAATCATAAAGGAGTACCCAATCACCTGGTTGGAATTGCTTTTTCTGAATAGACTTGTCATGCCACCTTTTTTGTTGCTACTGAATTAGGATTTTCTGCTGAATAGCATCTCTACGAAATCCATCTAACTCATTTAATTGGAGAAGATGTTGTTGTTGTGCCTCAGAGAGATCTAGTCCTAACTGAACTGCAGTTCTGAAAGTTTTGATCTGGAACTCAATTGGTAACAGAACCTGTTTGCCATAAACTGGCTCATATGGTGTATGTCCCGTGCTATTTCTCCAAGTGGTTCTGTATGCCCACAAAGCTTCTGGTAATCTTCCAGCCTAGTATTTCTGATGCATATTGACTGTCTTTGTAAGAATGGACTCGATCAATTTGTTTGTAGATTCCACTTGGCGATTTGCTTGCGGGTGATATAGCGTGGATTTCATATGCCGGATCTTGTATTGCTCCATCACACCCTGTACCAAATTAGAAATAAACTATGAACCATTGTCAGAAACAATTTCTCTAAGCACACCAAATCTAGTAAAGATTTCAGTAAAAAGAAAATCAACAACAACTTTTTTTGTAGCAAAAGAAACAACTTTAGCTTCTACCCATTTTGTAACGAAATCTGTACAAACCAAAATATGCTTTTTACTTAAGGATGTTGGATTTATTGGCCCTATAAAATCAATAGCCCATTTTTCAAATGGCTCAATCATAACTTGGGGGCATAAAGGCATTTCATTTGTTTGATTAGGCAGGCCCATTCGTTGACAACTATCACATCACCTGACATATTGTTTGGCATCCTTAAACAAGGAAGGCCAAAAGTAACTAGCACGCAATACTTTATTTGTAGTTCGCTTATCAACGAAGTGGCCTCCACAAGGTTCATCATGAGAAAATTTCAATATGTCAAACACTTAATCCTCTCTTACACATCTACGGATAATCAAATTTGGACCAGTGTAAAAGATATCTCCTTGAATCCAGGAATATGCAACACTTTTTTGAATAATATTCCGCTTTTCGCGAGCGGACAAGTGGGGTGGTGTTTTCCTAGTAACCAAGTAATTAGAAATGTCCAAACCACGGAGAATCTGTTGACATATAAAAAATATGTTCATCTGGAAAATCATCATTAACAGGAGTTACTTCACCAGGATTATCTAATCTAGAAAGAAAATCTGCTACAACATTAGATTTCCCTGGTCTATCAACAATAGTAACATTAAACTCCTGCAACAATAGCAACCACGTAGTCACTCAACCGCTTGTCAATGGTTTGTTCATCAAATATTTAATCGCGGAATGATCAGTATGTACAAATACTTCATATCCTGTAATATAGTACCCGAACTTATTAATTGCAAAAATTACAGCTAAAAACTCTTTCTCTGTAACTGTATAATTCAATTTAGCGGAAGAAAAATTCTTACTAATATAGTAAATAGCATAGGATTGCTTATTTTCCTCTTGTCCCAAAGCTGTGCCAATAGCCAAATCTGAAGCATCAGAGGAAATGTGAAAAGGAAGGGACTAGTTTGGACCTCTCAGAACTGGTGCCTGTACCAACTTTTCCTTCAATGTTTCAAAAGACTGTTGGCAAGCCGCGGACCAAGAAAATTCACTATCCTTAGCTAGAAGTCGGAAAAGAGGAGCAGTTATCTTCGAAAATTTTTCAATGAATCTTCTATAGTAACCAGCATGTCCTAAAAAACCTCTTACTTCCCTTTGAGTTTTGGGTTCAGGAAGATGCAAAATAATTTCAATCTTTGCTAGATCAACTTGGATACCTTTATCAGAAATCAAATGGCCAAGTACCACTCCCGCTTTTCACATTAATCAACATTTATTGTCACTTAAAGCGAGATGGGCTTCTTGACAATGAAGAAGTACTTTCTCCAGATTTTTGAGAGCTTCCTAAAAAGAATCACCAAACATAGAAAAGTCATCCATATAAATTTCTACAAATTCTAGATCAGCAAAAATGGCTAGGACTACCCTTTGAAAGGTAGCTAGGGCATTACATAAACCAAAGGGGAGCACTTTAAATTTACCCCATGGAAATGTAAAAGTAGTTTTATCCTGATCTTCGGGTGCAATCTGTATCTGGTTATAACCACTGAAGCCATCCAAAAAGGAAAAATATTTCTTTCCTGCAAGGGTATCAAGCACCTGATCAATGAAAGGGAGAGGGAAGTAATCTTTAAGAGTGGCTTTATTCAATTCTCGATAATCAATACAAATATGCCATCTTCCATATTTCTTAGGTACAAGTACTAATGGAGAGACCCACTGATTGTCAGAAATATGATAGATAAAACCGACATCCAAGAGTTTCTGTACTTCTTCCTTCACAATATCTCTTAGAGTTGGATTCATTCGCCTTTGGGGTTGTTGGACAGGTCGGGTTCCTTCCTGAATATAGATGTGATGTGTACAAGTTTCAGGAGGGATACCCTTCATATCTTCATAGCCCCAAGCAAAGGCACTAAGATGGTTTTGCAACAAATTCACAAGCTGCTCCTGCTGAGATGAGTCCAAATCTGAACTGATATGCAAGGATTTTCTAGGGCTAATCTCAACAAGAGTAGTGTCGGGCTTAGGAGTACTCAAGGGAGTGGTCAAATGCAGTGGTACAGAAGAATGAGAATCATGATTTTCTTGAAAATATAGGCTGAAAATCTGGCTCAAAGGCTCAAAGTTAGGCATAGTGTCTAGATTATTCAGGAAATCTTGAATCTCATCTTCTTGTGAAGACCCCGTATAATGATGGATAAGGGAAATGGGCTGAGTCTCCTCATCACTGCTTTCTGGTAGGGGGGTATAAGGTAACTTTCTTCCTAGAATCTCCATGTGAAATATACATATGACCAGAAAGACATCCAATATATGCATCGTTCGTAGCAAGCCATGGTCGACCCAAGATCAAGGGATGTCCTCCTACTGGGTTCTTTGGCTGAAGCACAATGAAATCAGCAGGATATTCCAAAGAATATAATGAGATGATCACATCGTCCAATACTCCTTCTGGCTTAATTTTAGATCTATCTGCTAATTCAAGCACAGTGGGAGTAGGGCGAAGATGAGATAACCGAAGTTGATCCATGGTTTGCTTAGTCATGACATTAATGGCTTCCCCCAGGTCTATAAGAACATTAGAGACAAGGACATTACCAATCTAAACTGAGACAATAGGATTTCCGGGATCAATATATTTTCCACAGACACACATCTCGTCATCAACTCTGCTGCCCTACCAAAAAATTGAATGGTTTGGGGTTCCAATCTCTTCCTCTCGGGTTTCTTGAGACAAAGTTCCTTAATAATATTGGTACAAATGGAGATCTCCTTGATGGCTTGAAGCAAGGGTATCTTAATGAAAATATTCTGAAGCTCAGATGCCAAACTAGTCTCAGAAATAAGCTCACTCCTTTCCATTACTAGACTCTCTGGGAAGGGAGGCTGGTTGGAAGAAGATGGCAAGGATTCAGAGGGTAAGGGCTGCTTAGTGACAACTTTCTGAGAATGGTTAAGAGTTTCCTCTTCTCCTTTCTCTTCAACGATAACCATAGGTTGCTTCTGATTTTCTGATGTTATAGTCCTTCTTGATCTTAATTGAATATCATGAACCCCAACTGGAACAGACTGGTATTTGAATGATAAAGGTGGGTTTGTTACATAGATCATTTGCACTACTTTATTATTATTAGGATTGGGCAGAGGTTGAGCAGGAAATTGAGGAGGTCAAAAGGGTGGAGGTAAAGGAAATGGTGGAGTGGACTGACTTGGAAGTTGAGGCAT
This sequence comes from Pinus albicaulis, assembly GCA_034641835.2. Taxonomy (NCBI): domain Eukaryota; kingdom Viridiplantae; phylum Streptophyta; class Pinopsida; order Pinales; family Pinaceae; genus Pinus; species Pinus albicaulis. The sequence continues at coordinate 34,805 of JAXQQM020059163.1, read as the reverse complement.
TGAATAAGGTGTATGCGTAGATGGATATGACAGCATAGGTGGCTGGTAGGAATATGGAGAATGAGTTGGCCCTCTCCAACCTTTTTTCCATGGTTGAGAAGGTTGCCCATGCTGATATTGATTCCCATACTGCCACTGCTAATGAGAGTTAGGATAATAATATGCATGTGAATTATAACCAAAATAGTGTGGAGAAAATTCAGAAGCCATACCTGTACCTACCTGAGGCCAATTCCTTCTTGTTCCCATAGCATTCAAGTATTCAGCTTTAGGTTGTCCCCCTATAAATACAGCTTTAAGTCCTGGTATAGAGGAACATTTTTATGTGATATGGTCTTTTGCACAAATAACACACTTATTAGCTTCTTTCAAATTAAGAGGACACTCTTTAGGAGGATGCTTGTCTCTACATTTAGGACAAAAAATACATAATGACTCTTATTCCTTCATGAGTTTCTTCTGAAATTTTAGGGAGTCTAACTGTTTGGTAACAATGTTCATTATATCAATTTTCATGTTTTCCATTTTATTTTCTAGTCCAATAATCATAACATCAGTAGATTCAGTTTTTCTATTTCTATTTCGAGTTCCTCTACCGGATCTATGCTATTTTCTTGAAAAATTCTTGCATAATTCAAAAATTTGGTCAAAATTTTGCTGAGAAATGTCACCTTGTCCTAACATATTCAAATTATTTCTAGCATTATCAGTAAGTCCTCTTAAGAACAAGGTTCTAATAGTGTTGGGATCAAGCTTAAGTTTTGACCTTTGTAAAATATACAGAAATATTTCCAGATAATCTTCAAGAATTTCATCATCATCTTGTATGATTGTAAAAATTTCATCCTGCATGTCCCAATTTTTGTAGTATTCTTGATATTTAGACAAAAACACTCTCTTCATCTGATCCCAAGAGGTTATAGTGTTTCCTCCTAACCCCATAAACCAGTGTAGAGTTGAGTCCTTGAGGGTAACAGGAAATAATCTTAATTTCTGAGCATCAATTTCATAATCATAACTTCTACACAGAATATCAAACTCGAACAGAAAAGAGTCAGAATCTTCATGAACTTTACAATGGAAATGAAGGAGAGTTGATGGTGGAATATTCTTCATTTGCGCCACAGTATCAGGATCCACACTTGGAAACACAAAAGTGGATTGTTCTTCACTTACCTGGTTGTCACCAATCCCTTCCAAATGATCTTCTTGGTCCACCATTGTTCCCCTTTTACTTGTACCACTCTCAACAGGCTGATCCACACCTGAGTTGTTATCACCAGAATCCAGGTGGATTTTTCCTGCGTGATGGGTTTGAATTGGATTGGGCTTCCTGCTTACAGAAGAAGACCCAATATGAAATTTTTTCCAGAATGATTTCGTCCCTTAGTGGGCTTCAAACCCTTACCTTTCCTAGGCATTCATTTCAAAAGGAAAGAAAAAAATAAAAATAAAAAACAAATTCTAAATTTTTTTGTCAGAAATCAATTAACACTAGTAAAATTCCTTCAAAGAAACAACATTGCAAAAAAAATAAAGAAAAATTACCTCTATTGTATAATCAGAAAATTCTTACCAAATCAAATCGCCTCCTCGACAACGACGCCAAAATGTTGGGTGCAGGAATTACACTTAAGAAAACTCCTCAACACTTAATTTGTCAACCAGGGGATTCGTAAACTTAGAGACGAAGCACAGGAAATTCCAGAGATGGTATGAATCTTCCTAATGTAAATCCCTACTTTCTTTAAAGGAAATATTACAGAATCAAATCAAAAGAGAAAAAGGCAACTTGAACCATAAAAAATAATCTAAGACTGGAACGAGGAAGTATGCATTTGCAAGAGATAATTAAAGATAAAAGGCAATCACTCCTACTAATGGTTGTTTAATCTACTGAGTGTGTGTTTTCCTTTAGTAGAGACACTTTAGCAGGCTCGTTAGATGGGCCCTTAAACCTGCTTCTTTAGATATTTCCTTCTTGCATTAATCTGTCCTGCACTAGTGCAGGATCAGAGATTTATGTAGAAGGTATAAATAGTGTCTTTACTTAAGGCTTTTTACTTCATGCAAGGGCTTGATATTTTCAAGGTTCAAAGCACTCAGATCTTGTGGAAATAAACTGGTTCTTGCACCGGATCAGAGCTTCCTGCACTAAGCATTTAATCCTTAAAATGAGTGGTCAATTATTGCAAGTGCTAGTTTACTATCGAATAAAATTGCACACATAAAAGTGAATGTTTCTGATCTTAAAAAAATGTAGAAATAAAGAAACAATCATTTATCCTGTCATAAGCATTTAAATAAAGAAAGAAGGATGTGGAAAGTAGACTAAGAAAGCTTGCTGCATCACACCAACTTGCACTGGTGCAGGTTCATTTCTCTTGCTTGGACTAGGCGGAAAAACCAATTAAACAGAATTGCAGGAAAAGGAAATATGACACCAACGTGCACTGGTGCAGGTTCATTTCACCTGCTTGGACCAGGCAGAAAAACCAATTAAATAGAATTGCAGGAAAAAGAAATATCACACCAACGTGCACTGGTGCAGGTTTGTTTCTCCTGCTTGTACCGGGCAGATGAAAACCAATCTAAAATCAAGTGCAGGAAAGTAAATTGCAAGGAAAGAAAATGTATCTACTTCACACAACGGATCCGTTTTCACTCAGACATGAATACATGTGCTGAAAGTTAAATCACACTTTGACAATATAAACACAAATTACAAGAAACAGATAATGGGGTAAACATGCTGGGTTGTTTGGGCCCTAGCCAACCAGCGTGTTTCCCTTTTAAGTTAAAAATTTTCTCAGTAAATTAGTCAATTCATCAGCTTAAAGATAGAAACACAATTTATGAAATATGAGGCAGAGCTCCCTTTTATTAATTCACAACCTGTTACCGCCTACCGAACTTCGCTCTAAAAACTCTACTCCAAAAACTCTCCCCTAGGTCCTATTTACATTTTACATTATATAGATCTGTTGGCCAAAGGCCGAAACAGATCGTTCAACTGATTACATAACCATCGAAGAATTTAGCATTTGGCCTTCAAAATTAGGCAGCTAACAAAACCGACTGTAGCTAATCTCTAGCTTGTCGCCCTTTTCATGGATTCAGTCTTGGCTTCCTTTGGATCAATCGTGCTGTCGTGGCTGAAGCTGCTCAAGACAAGGAGGTGATCAAGGAGGTTCAGATCTATCATGAAGATATGTTGTGCTGGCAATGGTGCAGGATCCGATCCTGCACTAAGATCAGCGGTCATGATATGCACTCTAACTATTAAATAACCATTAGAGATATCGATAAGTTAGAAAAGTGATTTAGAAGTGAGAAATCATGTAATAAATATTTAATTAATTATAAATTTAATTAAAACATGAATAATAAAGGTTTATACGAAATATGTCACCATGCTATGACTAGTGCAAGATGAGGGTGCATAAAAGAGGTGAAATAGAAGTAAATGGTTATGATTTAGGAAGGGGAAAATGGTAAAAAGAGAGCAAATTAGGGGGCTAACAGGAACAATGATTGGTTCCTTCACCGACAAGGATTTACAAAGTATGTATCACTTTCCCAATCCTCAATGTATTCATAAAATGGAGTACACCAAAGCTTTTATAAAGAAACATGGAAAACTGTCAAAACAAATGTGACAATGGAGAAAAGAAACTAATAAACATAAAGCATAGGAATATGGTAAGTACTCAATTTATTCCCTTGCTGGTCCTTTTTCCACATTGCATCTATGATGTGTAGATTGCATGCACATCCTAATGTGTCAAAATTCCCAGACACCTGGGTACCTTTAATTGATGGTGCCATTTAAGGTTATATATTTTATTGGACCATTATTCTGTCAGATAATTTAGCTTCACATATTTTATCTTTCCGGCGTGTTAGAAGTGTTTTTGAAAATAAGCTTCCCCCTTTTTACATGTTTGCGTATATTATGGACCCCCTATGTTTGACAATGGATTTTCCTACACTTCACTCTGGACATGTCGCACTTCTTGCCTTCTTTTCCAGACTCAGATTTGGAATAGGATTTCTTTCCCTTCCCCTTCTTCACCTTACCAGCCAAGGTGCAATTTTATTCATCATTTGTCTTAGGTGAAGATGCATACCTGGTATTTTGCCTAAATTTTTCTTGCACCAAATACAACCAAAGTCGTTCCCAATCTGGCAGCTTCACCCTCCCATCGACAAAGTAATGATAACTATGCCAACTCTAAGGAAGGCCTAAAAGAGATAGGCTCACCAATTCATCATCCGCGACAATAATTCCGACGCTCCCAAGCTCATCTCGACACTGGAAAACTTGGTTAAATATTTTTGAATACTGTCGCCTTTCTCCATTTTTATTTTCCTGAGCTTGTCCTTCAATGCCAATTTTCTATGATCACTGCTACTCTGAAACAGATTTGTCAAAGCCTTCCACATTGCGTATGGAGTCACTTTACCATGGATACTTGAGACAATGTGGTCTCGTACTCCCCTCAATAATAACCTCCTTGCCTTTGCAACCTTCTTTTACCAAGCATCAAGATTTGCGGCATCTGTTGCAACGGGTTTGGGATTGTCATTATCAATGAATTATTTCAACCCATTGTCCTCTAGTACTGCCTCCATCCTGTCTTTGCACACAAAATAATTGGAATTTACCTCGAGTGCATACTCCAATCTCAAGCCATTGAAAGCCATCTTGATCCTGATTCGCCTGTCGCACCAAGAATACTTTTGCAAATTCAAATGCTATTCAGTACACAAACTCAATTTATTCTTCACTATAGTGATTTCTTGTGCTTTGGTACCATGTAGAAATTATAAAAAAAATATGTATATACCAATAGATTCAATATGATCAAGAAATGTACTAAAGCAAGATACTGAATCCTTCTACAAATCAATTGTTGAAAATAAACATGATCGCCAATCACAACAAGTAAAGGAAGAAGAAAATCAATCCACAACACAAATATTTTCCTGGGGAAAGCTTGTTGCTCAAAACCCCTCTATATTCTATTGTATATTCACCAAGGAATCATGAAACAATTACAATGCACTCTTCTCACAAGAGTCTCCTACACTCTCACAACTGTCTCACACTGACTTGGAAAAAATTGACCAACACTTAGCCAATTTCCTACCTCTAATCAGCCTGCCTTGCTTGTGAAAATCATGTGGAATGAAATCCCTATTATTTAGGAATTTCAGCCTTCCAAAACTGCGCAATTCTCATGGGAAATCCTATGGTTGTCTTGCTGCATGCGGGAAACCTACTAATGATACAACTGATAGTTAACATCCCTTTAACCTTTGTCTCAACTGGGTCTCCATTGGAATTGACATGCATGCAACTATTAATAGTAAATCATCAGTTACATGGAAAATCACTGCATGTGAATTAAATCTAATTTAATTCACTTGATCTCTCACTAGTGCAACAAATAGTTACAACTAGTTCAACTGACTTTAACTCAATTAATTAACTAATTTCTCATGCATTAAACTAATGCACTAACTACAACTCAAACTCCATAACTAATAGAATCACTCTACATGCCTCACCAACCACCCTCAACTTGAAATTCATGAGCTAACTGAGTTTATCACACTCAATTAAGTATTACAAGTGATTATGAGATAAGATTACATTATTGTCCAATTTAATTAAGGGGAAATTAAATTAGACACTCATTTCTTATTGAATTTTAAAAACTCCCTCTCAACAAGAAAGGGATTATCTGCCACCCCGATCCTGCCTCTATGGTATTCGAATTTGCTCCTGGCGAGCACCTTCGTCAAAATCTCTTCAGCGTGATCTTCCATGGGAATGTAATGAAGTAACATAAAGCGCCTCTGAACACAATCTCTGAGATGGTGGTACCATATGTCTATTTTCTTGGACCTATCATGGAATACCAGATTAATCGAGAGTTTAATGCAAATCTACTTATCACAATGTATCACCGTCGGATCCATCTGAGAACCAAACAAACCAACCAGATTCCTCCTTATCCAGATGGCTTCATATGCAGCGTGATTTGCTGCCATGTACTTTGCCTCGGTTGAACTAAGTGCCACAGATCGTTGCTTCCTGCTATACCAAGAAACTGTTGTTGATCCTATGCTGAAGATCCCTCCTGATGTGCTCTTTCTGTCTGATGGACTACCTGCCAAATCTGCATTGGTGAAGCCTTGAAGCTTCATTCCCTCTTTTCGTCTGTACCATAATCCATACTATGTATTTCCCCTGAGATATCTCAATACATGCTTCCCAACCTTCCAAAAGAGGTTGGTCGACTTAACCATAGCTTGAATCAGCTGGTTAACTGCATAGAAAATGTATGGTCTGGTGTTCACCAAGTACATCAGTGAACCCACTAGCTGCCTATAAACAACAACGTCCACTACCTCACCTAAAGTAGCATCCTCTTTCCTCCAATTTCCTGGAAGACAAGTCTCCATGGGTTTACACCTCTCCATGTGAAACTTACTCAGAATCTCTTTGGCATACTTGCCTTGAGAAACAAATAGCTCACCATCTTGCTGCCATATTTCCAAACCAAGGAAATAGTGAAGGAGTCCCATGTTCTTAATTTCGAACTCCCTTGCAAGATCCTCCTTGCAAGAAGTTATTAGCTACTCATCACCTATCAAAATTAGATCATCAACACAAAGTACGATAATCAAGAGCTTACCATCAACCAAAATCTGGTACAAGTTCGCATTCACTTCCCTTTTGGTGAATCCCAACTCGGTGAAATAGTTGTCAATTCTAGTGTACCAAGCACGAGGTGCTTGCTTCAGTCCATACAATGCTCTCTTGAGTCTGCACACATGCGAATCACTATCAAAGATATCAAAACCTTTTGGATTCTCTATGTACACTTATTCCTCAATAAATCCATTGAGAAACACAAATTTCACATCCATCTGATGTATCTTCCACCCCATCTACACTGAGAGTGTAAGGATAGATCTAATCGATGAGTATCTCACAACCGGTGTGAAAGTCTCCTCATAGTCAATCCCCTCAACTTGTGAGAATTCCCAGGCTACAAATCTAGGCTTGTATTTCTCCACACTCCCATATGCTTCCTGATTCACCTTATAGATCCATATATATCCAACCACTAATTTTTCGACTGGTCTTGGGAAAACTTCCCATGCACTGTTCTTGACGATGGAGTCATACTTCTCAACCATAGCATCAACCCAAATTGTTTTATGCACTTCTTCATCAAAGTTGGATGGTTCTGTCACAATGCACTTTCTCATAAGAGCCATGTATCTCATAAACTTGTCTGGACACTGTCTTTGTCTGCGTAGTGAAGTAGGTGCTCCTACATGTTCTGTTGCATCAAGTCTCAATATATCAACTTCTGTGGTGCGACTTCTACCATCTCTGGTGGATGGCTCTGCATGAGTGTTTTTTGCCACTCCATTATCCTCCTCATGTGGTTTCTCCACATCTTGAGTTTAATTCCTTGGAACTAAGAGTTCCTCATTTGCATGCAAATCCAGCTCCCTCTCAAGGGAAAATCACATGGCTTTCTCCTCATCAAATTTTATATCCTGTCTCACAACAGTCATCTTGTTGTTTGTAAAATACACCCGATATTTGTGGGGAGTATCAGTTTACCCCATAAATATCCCAATCTCAGCTGTTGGTTCGAGCTTCTTCCTAGAATATTTGGTCACATGGAAATAGATAGATGAGCCAAAATTTTTAAAATATGAAACATCAGGTTTCTTACCAGAAAAAGCCTCCTTTGGTGTACTCATGCACAAATACCACTGTGTTGCATGCCTCCACCCACAAATGCAACATTAGGCTTTGATCATGCAATATCGCTTGTGTTGCACCCACAATTGTTTTGTTCTTTCTTTCTGCGACCCCATTCTGTTGTGGGTTATGAGACGCAATCAACTCTCTCTGAATTCCTTCTTTTCTATAGAAGTTATTAAATTCGTTGGAGATGTACTAAACACCATTGTCGCTCCTAAGAGCCTTAAAATGCTTCCCTGTGTCTTTCTCCACCAGTGATTTGAACTCACAAAATTTTGAGGACGTCTGATCTTTCTTCTGCATGAAGTAGATCCAAAAATTTCTAGAAAAATCATCAACAAATATCACATAATACCTGTGCTTTGTTGTCTAAGCTGTAGAGAATGGTCCACACACGTCTGAGTGAAGTCTCTCAAGGATTTCTGCTGCTCGGTTCTCCTTATTGTGAAAAGTAGCCTTTGCATACTTCCCCATGGCACATCCCTTTCACGTGTCTATCTGCGCAAGAGTACCCTTAGGAAGACCATATAAATCTGCTGCATGACCTTCAAGGCACTGTGGTGTAGATGGCACAGTCATCTGTGCCATAAATCACCCTCATCCTGGCTCACCACTTTGTCTGCCTTACCCATCAATGCTGCACAACCATCTACCTCTAGTTTATAGAGATTCTTCACACGAATCCCAAACTTCTTGGCTTATCCTGTGGCTTTGTGTCGAAGAAAAGCTTTCCCATTTACTAAAAAACACATCATAGCCTCTATCCTCCAACATTGCGACTGAAACCAAATTATTTTTCAATATTGGTACATGCATTACATCTTTTAATAAGAAGAGTTTACCTAAATTTATCTGGAAGGTAATTGTACCAATCTTGGTAGCACTGTACTTCCTGTCATCACCCATTTCGATATGCATCTGGAGGTCCTTCTCCTCCAAGCTACTGAAAAGTTATTTGTCTCAGTCATGTGGAAAGATGCACCACTATCTAAGTACCACACTGATGCCATTGCACTTGAAACCATGCATGCAATGTGTGAGAATTCCAACTCAAATTGCGAGGCCAAAGCCCCACTAGTTACAGATCCTGAAGACATCTTGTTCTTCTTATTTTGTGGAAAATTAGTGGCATAATGTCCATGCTCGTGACAGTGAAAACACTTCACTCTGGACATGTCGCGCTTCTTGCTTTCTTTGCTAGACTCAGATTTGGAATAGGATTTCTTTCCCTTCCCCTTCTTTGCCTTACCAACCAAGGCACAATTTTCTTCATCATCTGTCTTAGATGAAGATCCATCCCTAATACTTTGCCTGAATTCTTCTTCCATCAAATCTGACCAAAGTTAATCCCAATCTAGCAGCTTCTCCCTCCCATTGACAGAGTCCTAATAACTATGCCAACTCTTGGGAAGTCTTAAAAGAGCTAGGCTAACCAATTCATCATCTGCGATAGTAATTTCGATGCTCCCAAGATCATCTCGACATTGGAAAAACTTGGTTAAATATTTCGGAATAGTTTCACCTTTCTCCATTTTGATTTTCCTGAGCTTGTGCTTTAGTGCCAATTTTATATGATCACTACTACTCTGAAACATATATATCAAAGCCTTCCACATTTCATATGGAGTCACTTTTCCATGGATACTTGAGACAATGTGGTCTCGTACTCCCCTCAATAAGATCCTCCTTGCCTTTGCAACCTTATTTTATCAAGCATCAAGATTTGCGGCATCTGTTGTAGCAAGTTTGCGAATGTCATTATCAATGAATTCTTTCAACCCATTGTCCTCCAATACTGCCTCCATCCTGTCTTTCCACACAATATAATTTGAAATGCCCTCGAGTGCATACTCCAATCTCAAGCCATTAAAATCCATATTGATTTTGATTCACTTGTCGCACCAAGAATACTTTTGCAAATTCGAATGCTATTCAGTCACAAACTCAATTTATTCTTCACTATAATGATTTCCTGTGCTATGATACCATGTATCAATTATACAAACAATATGTATATACCAATGGATTCAATCCGATCAAGAAATGTACTAAAGCAAGATACTGAATCCTTTTACAAATCAATTGTGAAAAATAAACACGATCGCCAATCAAAACAGGTAAAGAAGGAAGCACATAAATCCACAACACATATATTTTCTTAGGGAAAGCTTTCTGCTCAAAACCCCTCTATATTATATTGTATATTCACCAAGGAATCATGAAACAATTACAATGCACTCTTCTCACAAGAGTCTCTTGCACTCTCACAATTGTCTCACACTGACCTGGAAGAAATCGACCAACACTTAGCCAATTTCATGCCTCTAATCATTTAGTCTTGCTTGCGCAATTCATGTGGAATTCAATCCCTATTCTTTAGGAATTTCAGCCTTCCGAAACTGTGCAATGCTCATGGGCAATCCTATGATTGTCTTGTTGCATGCGGGAAACCTACTAATGATACAATTGATAGTTAACATCACTTTAACCTTTGTCTCAACTCCGTCTCCACTGGAACTGACATGCATGCAACTATTAATAGTAAATCATCAGTTGCATGGCATATCACTGCATGTGAATTAAATTTGATTTAATTCACTTGATCTCTCACCAGTGCAACAAACAGTTACAAATAGTTCAATTGACTTTAACTCAGTTGATTGAGTTAACTAATTTCTCATGCATTAAACTAATGCACTAACAACAAATCGAACTCCATAACTAATAGAATAACTTTGCATGCCTCACCAACCACCCTCAACTTGAAATTCATGAGCTAACTAATTTTATCACACTCAATTAACTATTACAAGTGATTATGAGATAAGATTACATTTTATTATCCAATTTAATTAAGGGAAAATTACATTAGACACTCATTTGTTTTTTACTTTTAAAAAATTATTCCCACTTTCCCTACTTTAGAGCTTACTCTGAATATTGAATAAATTCCTCCCTTAGAAATTTTTTACAATCGTCATCATAAGGCTATGGTCAAAAGGGGAAGGAATAAGAGTAAATTGGATCAATCTCAGTCATTGGTATCGAGAAGAGTCTCTTCTTTTGAAGTTTCATGGAAAGGTTCCTCTATAACACCAACATAAGAGTTAGGAAAGCTAACTCAATTTACAGGTGCCTATGCTTCATCAACTATTAAAAAATTTGTAGAAGTTTAAGAAATTATTAAGGAGAAAGAGGAGAAGATTATTTTTCTATAATATTGCCTTAATACTGAGAAACAAAAAATTGATGAATAATGGAAGAATCAGGTGTCAAAGCTACAACATAAATTTGATTCCTTAAAAGTGCAACATGGCAAATAGGTACAGGTGAAAGGTGATGAGATTAAAGAAATGCAGAGGAAAATAGAGAAATTGTAGGTCAATACTCAACTGACAGAATTCAAGAAAGGAGCTAAATAATTAAATTATATTCTCGAGCATCAACAAAAGGTCTTCTACAATAAGCTCATGATAATCCAAGATAAATGTAAAACTGGAAATTATCTTTTAGATCAGTTGTCCGATATGAAAAAATAATTTGAAGAGTTAAATGAGAAGCTTACTGATTTTATTACATGGAAATAAAGTGCAGAAGGTAGAACTACAAATCTACCTCACATTGATGAAACTCAAAAGATAATAATTTTTTGAGAATGGGAAATTAGGATGAAACAGGTTTAATCTTCTGTGAATAAAGGCCAATATATTTCCATTTATGTTGTTGAAGTAGTCAATGATACCTTATTACCATCAAATCTCATTTCTAACTGCTCCAAATATTCACTTCCAAATGTCAGAAATTATCAAAAGCATGGTTAGAACATAGTAAGAAAATGGCCAAAATGATTGAGCAATTGTCTAAAGTTAACCTTGAGATCACTGGAAGTTTGTGGTTAAACCTCATAGCCAATGGTTAGTTCTTTGATTTTTATAGAATGTTACCATGAAGATGTTGCCATCACTGAAGACTGCTATTTTTACCAGTCAGATAAGGATCAAGCCTAGACATACCTCGTAGCTCACAAGTCTACTCGATATTTACAAATTGTGGCAACTTACTGTTGAACAGTCCTCGTCCTAAATTTAAAATTTGTTGTAACTATTTATTTATTAGAATTTTATTGTTGGCTATGTTTAGATATTGTTGGAAGAGTTTATTTTTATTATTTTTGTATTTAGACTATAAATTATTTCTCTGAGATGGAGAAAAGGTTCTGAATTTTGAAAAGAAAGTACTTGAAATTGCACTATTGTAATATGAGTTTTTCTTAATATAAGTTGAACCACTTGTAGTTCTAGGATGAGCATATATACAATTTATCAGGTACTATTATCCCATGTTTATGTGTCTTTGCTTTGAAATGAATTTTTTAATTGATATTGTTCACATGTGTATGTTAGCCAATATTTCATGATCACTATTGGCATGTTCAATTGAAATTTGTTTTATATTGGGAACAACAAGATCTATATTGTGTGTGATGCTTTAATTAAATTAATTAAATTAATTTATTTCATTGAATTATTATCGTGATATCCTAATATTCTACATTATTATGATAGTTACGATATCTCACTAGCACACATGTTCTCGAACAAAGGCATCAATGCCATAAAAACTAATTAGGCTCTAAATATAAATATGTAATGCATAGATTTGTGTGTGTTGCACATCACAAAGATCAAAATATTGCTCCATCTGTAGTATTCATGTTACTGGATCCTATGTATCAAACTTCCTCATATCGATCTTTAGAATGTGGTGGATCTTAAACCCGTCATTGGAGCCTCTAAAATTGTTATTAACATTCCTTTTGTTCTCGTCATGAGTTTAATGGAATACATTTTTGTCATTAGGAAGCATTTCTTGTAGCAACTTGTCAAAATTTCCTTCAAACCTTCCATGTCTACTTTTAAACCTTTCATGTCACCTTTTAATTGTACTTTTAAACCATCCATGTTGCCTTTTTTTTTTTCTGCTTTTAAGTAATCCATGTCACTTTTTATTTATTCTTTTAAGCTATCCATGTCCCATTTTAGTTAATATTTGGTTGCTTTTTGTGAGAACAAAATTTGTCGCTATTGGTCCCATAATTTTGATATATCATGTTGCAAATATTCCTCTTCGTGCGTCATAGTAGATATTTCTGAGGTATTAATGGGTGTAGAATTATTTTGTTTGGGAGGAATTTCAGAACTAAATATTGATATCTATGCTTCAATATGCCCTTGGAATCACTTCAAACTATTTTTTCAAACAAAAGTTATGCAAATTTTTAAAAAATAAACACCTTTTTCTTGCTTTTAGGAGCTCGGTATTGAAACGGTTGTAACTCTATAATTTCTGGTCTCTAAGGTCTGAAATTTCATCGTGTGGTATCCCTATGAGTCTTCTTTCCAGTGCCACCATTAAAACCATGAGTGGATTCCTCAAGATAAAGTTATGCTCAGTCTCCCACAATGACCTAGTTATTTATTTGGTTCATTAGAGCGAACTTGTATGGAATTATATGTATCATCGTTTCAACCTTTGACCCTAAAAATGATACACAAAAACCTAAATTCTGTTATATTTCATTAAATTTTTACGAAATTCAAATCTGATGCTCATAGAGAAAGTTATGATGATGTTCTCCAGGTCACCTGTTTGAGACTGAATTCTAGAGAATGAAAAAAACCTAAATGATTTAGACCATATCTCAAAAACTGTAGTAAAACAAGATTTGGAATTTTCACATGAAGTTCATCAAGATTTTGGCTCCACTTGGTCAAAATTTCAGCTTCTAAATATTTGTAAAAAAAACATTATAGTGAAAATTACAAGATGATCTGTTTGAAGTAGTGAAACCCTAAAATCCAAAGCACTGATACCAAATGTTATGCAACCAACTCACAAAAGAAGAAGAAGATAGATCAGCAAATTAAAAATTATCCTCTTCGATGGGGAAACCTCTTTTACATTACATAAATAAACAATTCTTGGATGATACAAATGATAAGACCTCCTTGGTATATATAGGAGTCTAAGGGGCCACAATATAATCAGAGCCTACATAACAATAATAATGTAAGGGCACAACAATAACAATAGTGGGCTTCTATGGGGGACAAACAGAACAATATGGGGGATACATGGGAATAAAAATAACAATAGCGGTCTATAATAACAATAAAAATAAGGGGTATACACTAGTATTATAGGGAATTAACATCAACATATCCAAGGCATCAGATGCCTAAAATTTATTTACTTTACCTATCCTGTTATCTTTCTCATGGCTTCCCTGTTACCATCCATTTATTCCAATGGACCAAACCAATTCAACATGTTTTCATATTATCGCCTTTATATTCCCTTTACTCATGCACCGGGCTTCATCCTGGTCTTACATTACCTATTTGGTTTCATTCAACTCTTCCCGAGCTCCATTAAATTTTCTCTTCCCCCAACCAATTCCCAAGAACCTCACAACATAAAAGGCAAGAAAATGAAACAAACAAGAATAAAACCATGAAAACCCAATAGTAATATAACACCATAAAAAAAGTGGCATGACCATGCACCAAACACAATCAAAACTTCAAATTAAGAGAAAACAAATCACAAAGCACCGAAAGCACAAAATTATCAACAAAAATCATGACTCAATACCCATGGGTTCCCAATTCTTCCAAGGGAAATCTCAACCCGAGCCTTCTTAAATATTTCATGGAAACCTTGTTTTCCATGCAACTCCATACATCATATTTCCATACACACATAGCTTTCGGCGCATAAATAAATATAAAAATATACCAACTACCTTACCTTTTCGTGCCAAGCACACTTCCTTGTAACCAAACATGTATATATGTCATCTCTCAAGGGAATAAAATTCATTGATGAGTCTAGCCATAATTGGAAACCAGTTATTATACCTGTCAAACACATTTTTAGGAATATAACACATATCCACATAATTTCAGTCAAAATCAAGGTTAAGAAGAATTCATGTATGCAAGACACTCATTCATTAGGAATTGCGGTTTCCAAACATAGCTAAAGGAATTATCACCCAATTCCTTTATTTTTCCTTTTACCTTGCTAAAATTGAGTCTTATTATGCGCTATCATATCACTAGATGTTATTTATATAAACAAATCAATTATTACCTTGTAACACTAATGCCAAGCATGTTTCCCTAAAATTATTCACACATATCATTCACATGTTCCAAATATCAAGACATTATGTCTATTAATTGAAATCAGCCTTTACCAAGACTAACAACCATGTCATAATAAACTCACAATCATTAATCATAATAATACAACTATCACCCACTTGTACTCAAGTACACATCAACTGTCTCAGTACATAATGTGTTAGTACAACCATATTAAAACAAGGTAATTTATTCATGCAATCTTATAGACACATACTCATATCATGGAATTAATCAAACGATCAAACATCCTATAAACATACCCTATTAGATAAACCAAATAGATGACATAATCAAACTCATAACTCAATGTATCTTAGGAGAGGCTATCACATCTACACAAGTCAGTCCATATTAATATGACACAATATCAAAAATATATCGACTCGTACTTGAATGCCATAACCATAATCATTTGCATAGGAAAATCCAGATTAGCATGATACATATAACATAAAGATATTAATTTCAATTACCATAATCATCAAGTGTACCACCGCAATGTATATAAAAAAAAATTACTATCATTCATGACTATCCGACACATGAATATGACCACACATATTAACTAACATCTATTATGCATGTAACCACAACATCAATATAATGGAAGGAATGTACACAACCATAATGCTTATACCGATCGTTGGCCAACATACCTACATTCCCACATACAAACTTGTATGACAATCTAATCTTACCCCAATTTAATAATCTGCATCTCCTGCTCTATCTTGGCCATCATATCAACATCATAATATACAAACAACATCAACCTATACATGGCGACACTACTGCAACAATGACCATCACAATGCATGTATGACCTTCTATGCATGCATAACCATATACATGTAGCCCATCGAGTCTAAGTTTTTGAACCTGAAAACTTTGATACCAATCTGTAACCACCCCTCCCACATTTACCCACTTTCATTGTCCAGTCGGGGTAAACATGAGCTAAGGGATACTATGACATGAATCAAAATACTAAGTATAGTTAAGGAAGTGGAATTGACAAACTGGAACTTTAGTGACCTTCATCAAGAGGTACAGGACACCCAAGAGCTAAGAAACCACTCCCAGTGCCTAAACCTTGAGATGGAATTATTTTTCAGTGATCTGGGCTCCCAAACACATGCATTAAAGGGCCTCCATGTGGTTGAGAGCCTCCAACCTCATGCATAAGCCTACCAGGGTGCAGTTATGACCCAAATTACTTATTTTAGAGGGTGTGGTCCCAAATTCTGAGCCTAAATTCCAGGTCAGCCTCCATATCATTGTCGAGAACTTAATGAAACTTTCCATAATGATAAATAACATGAGGAAAAAAACATCCATACTAAACTCTATCAAAGACTTGACCTAACCAGGCCTAACCATGACAATAATTTCATCAAGCACACTGAGAACATGCAATCTACAGGTCATGAATTCATATTTGAACATAAGGGTCCATTATTTATCTAAGAATTTACAATAAGGTCTAATAACCTCTCATAATAGTTGAAATAACATATGTTAGCTCATGCATTTTAATTATTCATCAAATAATCAAATATATCAAGAGACATAGATAGAACCTGTTATGGAACCATGCTTATAACCAACATATAACAAGAATAATTACCATAGTAGAACAACCATCAAAGCCACATAATAACATGTATAAGTACTCATTAAATACAACAGGAAAAGAGCTCTTATTAACATATGCAAAATCCAACCAAGTCAGGGAATTACACGTACTACCCGACCATAGGTTGGGCTAAACCAAATCCATATTTTAGCCAATCACCCCCATTCCATATTCCAAGCGTGAATGTGGGATCTCTTGGAATAAACAAAAAAACCAAACCAAGGATTTTAGAGGCCAAACCACCTCAACCCTCAACCAGTGATTCCACCTCACATTCAGACATCACTAACACCAACCAAATTAGTCTCTACCCAAACTGTCCAGGGATCCAAAGCATTCGTTCCAACCACCGCTCCAAGAACTAATAACTCAATCCATAGGATTTCAGGGCTCCAAGGCATTTGTCCAAACTGACTCTAGGGACTAGTAACTCAACCCGCCAAGGGTTACAGAGTGTTTTCCCCAACCTATCCAGAACTAGTAACTCAACCCATTATGTTCTAGGGCTTCCAGAGCATTTGTCCCAACCAACATCTACATGAACTAGTAACTCAACCCACAACCATAAGGAACCTGAGCACCAATTAGAAAACAAAAAGTGGAAAAACCCACAACACCATGGTTATCTAGGAAATGAGAAGGTAATGCGAAAACCACTATCAGTCCAGACAATTATCCATGTCAATGAGAAAAAATAAACGAGAAACCACATTCATGTACCATGCATGCCAAAACTAGCAAGGAAAATCATACACGCAACTCGATATATGCAAAGAAATGTAGATGTAGCTATTGATCCACCTGTTTCCTTATGCTTTCTTACTTTCCTTTTCCTTCTTTCTCCAAGTCCAATTATGCCAAAGTTCTCCAAGAATACTCTAAGTGTACAAGAGTATGAGAGAGAGAGAGAATAGAACAAATATCCACCCAAAAACTGTCAAAAGACCATGAACTGATCCTCAGAAACCATTTTATCATTGAGGCCTCTATTTTCTTCATTTCCCCTCTCATGCAAATCTATGACCTTTCACACTCATTTTCTCCTAATTTCCTTTATTTCATAAATAAATGCCAATTATTGCCACTTTTCTTTTTTCAATGCCTTTTCCAATTTCCTTAGCGATAATAAATC
Source organism: Pinus albicaulis (assembly GCA_034641835.2). Lineage (NCBI taxonomy): Eukaryota > Viridiplantae > Streptophyta > Pinopsida > Pinales > Pinaceae > Pinus > Pinus albicaulis. The sequence goes on along the minus strand of JAXQQM020059163.1, from coordinate 17,028 downwards.
GAAAGTGACACCCACCAGGATGTTTTTTCCTAACATTCAACTTGGAATACATGTCCCATGACCTTGGTCATATTTTTACTTTATTAGCTTTATTACATGAACTTTTAACCTGGGGTTGTTACATACATTTTAAATTTTATGTTTTGCATTTTGCAGTGTGCATTTGAAATTTATATATGTTTTTATTTGAGTATTAATTAAAAACTATGAAGCTAACATTTTTTTTTTTTTTCCCGACATCAAAAAAATGTTGACATACTTATTTACTTACATTACGCCTACACATCTCCCCTATATTGGGTGGTAGAGTTCCTCTTAGTGAAACAAGACTACAAGCATTTGGCATTGAATTTCAATAAAAATTTGAGTTGGGATACATGCACAAGGATGATACTCTAAGGGGATTATAAAGTTCTCTTTCCACTCCAAATGAAATAAATGTAGGTAAAAAAATATACAGGATTGGAAGATGTGACATTATATATTCCAAGTCCTTATGACATCAATTATTTTTTACTATTGTGAAGTTTAGGGCCTGATGTACCCAAAAGTAGGTGGAAGAAATAAGAATCTGTACAAAAACACCTAATAATGAACATTTCAAAATTAAAAACAATGTCATGTATGACATACTCCTTGTGCAATTGACATTCTACCCAATAGAATCATAGGCTCTTATATAACTAAGTTTACATAGGCATAAATGAAATTCATAAAAAATGAGAGATTTTGAGTGAAAATAACCTTGGGAAGTTTGATAATATGGAAGAAATAATGGGGTCCCCGATATATAATTTGGATCAAGGACTGGGACATATAAGAGGAAATAGCTTGAAAAATGAAAAATTACTTAAATACTAAACTTTAGAATTCTAAAATTAAGGGAAATAGAAGAAACATGCTAATAGAAACAATAATGGCACATATAAAACTTCGAAAAGAAACGGGAAATCAAAACTCAAAACTATTTGAAGTTAAACACATTGTGACATGAAAAACATGTGATGGCTCAAGAGTGGAAAATGTAGGGGGATCATATTTGATATTGAGGTATTCATACATGAAACTAAATTTAATTGGTGTTTAGATGAAGCTACTAACAACCATGTTGAGGCATTGGATTTTTTTCCCAAAGCCAAGGATTTTTTTATGTAAGAAGCATAAGGAACCTATTGGTTATATGAGACTCCTCTATCATCATTAAGTACATGTATCATTTCACCATCCAAAAGGATTGTATTTTAGCAAGGTTCATTCAAAGGATACAAAAGGATGTGCACATAATTGATTATGTAGATTTCTTTGATTCGTTGGGAGACCAAAATTGCTAAGCAAATCACCTAGCTAATGGAGTCACTAGTTGAATGTGGGAACATTAAGAACAAAAGGGGGGCCAATGTCCTTACCCTTATCACCTAAGTGTATGTTGTTCATATAAAAACCACCCTAAGTTTTGAGCAAAACTTGGGGCTCCACCTTAATTTTTATTGTTTTGGATATACTTTTTTTTTTTTCTCACATTAACTTCCATTTCTTATTCTATGTTTGCATTAGATGGCCAAGTTAAATAACCTTCAAGCTTCACTTGCTTCATTTCGACTTGGTTATTTTCTTGAGTCTTCTTCCCATTTCACCATTGAATTATTCCCTTAATTAGGATTCATTTACCTAATTTTATATCATGTTCAAACTTTCATAGCTCCCTAATCTCCAAATTGTGCCCATTCTTCAAATTGGGCCTCATTTCATTTTTTTTTTCTATGTCATCTTCTCAATTACGAAAATGAAATCAAATTTCAAGTTAACCTTTATTGCACCTTTTTACTTGTTTGATTTTTTTATTCTTCATTTTGGTTTTTTTTCTTTCTTTATTACCTCAAATTTTTAGCTACCCATTTTGATAATAATCCTCAATGAAAAAATTAGTCTTGTATATGTAGTATATTTCTTGAATAATTATCCCCATACCTGATTCATATCCACCAAGTGCGGCAGGGGAGGAGGGGGGGTCATAGGGGGGTAGAGCCCCTAAAAGAAATTGGGTGGTTTTTTTCTTTTGCTTCTGGCACTTTGTGGCACACAATTTTTGTTGCTAGTGATTTTTTGGTGAATGGTGGTTCAACCCTTGGTTTGTAGTTATGGTTAAGGAACCACATTTTAATTTTAATATAAGGTTTATGGATTGGGATCACAAAATATACATAATGTATTGTAACATTTTGAAGATAATATACTAAAAAAAATGGTTTTACCAGTTTTGGGTTCCTACAATAAAACCTCTATGTTAAATGTGTGTGTGCAACATTGCATATTTCTGATTTTATTAGGAATTAATTTGTAACAATTAAATATACAGGGTTGAAATTGACAATCAAAGACATTTTATACTAATATTAGTGTGAAGGCATATTGATCTTGGAATCTAGCTCGATCTTGGAATTGGACCCCTCTTACATTTTATGTATTCTTCCTCTTTGTTCAAGTTTCTATTAATTTTATTTAATGGATGTATATGATCTAAAATTGTATGTTAGTTTTTCTGTTCTAATTACAAGTTCATAATCATATTTTATTTTCTTCTTGTTTTCTTGTGGTGCTTTGGTTTCTTTGGTGCAGGTGAGTGTCAAAACATGAAATTGTCTTGTGTTTTATGTTGAAATTAATGAAAAATAAACAACATATGTAATAACTGAACAACATAATAAAATGTACAACAAACCATAAACATAGCCATCAACACAAGTTTTTGATGAAGGAGTTCACCCCTCTTGGGCTACATCTCCTTGGGCCTCTTGTATTAGCTAAAATTTGGCAAAAGTGCTATGTAAATTATTCAATTAATCCTGAAACCTATTCTATTGTCTTAGAACATACAAATAATCTAAAAATGACTGTCCAATTACTGAAAAATGACTCTGGCTGGTTTAGACTTGACCTCCTTCCCTGGTGGCTCTGGGCTCCCTTGAACTTCCTTGTAGAAAAATCACATGTAGAAGTCGTTTTCAGCCTCTAAAACCTATGCCATTATCTCTGGAATGCTAAAATCACCAAAAATTGACTATTCATTTTCCCAATTTGGTCGAATATTTCCCCCATTATGGCAAAAACATATTTCCCTAGTTTTCCTCCACTAAAACTGGAAATTTTCCAGATAGCCCAATCAAATTTGGAACCTCCGCTGGATTTAGGGGCGCCTCCAGAATATCTGCCAGATTAAACTCAAATTAATTAATGGCTGATCGTGATTAGCACTGGTGGTTAGCGCTAATGGTGCTCTTAACAATAGGCTCTCGGTGCTGGTCGTGGAATGTGGTCACATGGTGGAGGGGCTGGCCCCTCTGCGCTTTTCCAGTCCCACACCACAAGGGATAAGTAACTGTTGATCCACAAGATTAAATGAATATGGTGCTGCGTTATGTAGGTAAGAAGGTTGGCTTGTGGGGCGGATGTCCGAGGTCCAAACCCGACGCCGCTCCCAATATATACCTTTTACCACACACAAGCACACACATACACACATACGACGCCTTTGTATTTGATTAAAGGTAGATATTTATGCGGACTATGGTTGATTTTTCCTTAGACTTTGGTATTTTCATACCCCACGAAAATTTGGATATGCAGAATTGGTTATAAATTAAAATTAATATTTAATATATATAATATATATAATATGTTTTAAACAGATATTATATATATATATATATATATATATATATATATATATATATATAATCATAAATAAATAATTAAAAAAAATACAATTCCACCTTAAAACCATTAGGGGAATTTCACCCACATAGACCAAACTGGAGAATTAGAAAGTGACACGTGTCACAACCTCATTGGAAGAAACCTGAAGAATATTCACAGAAGTGTCATTTTTGCTGACTGGGCTGCCATGTCAGCAACCTGTCCAATTTTGCCATGTCAGCAACCTGTCCAATTTTAATTTTTTTTAGCTGTTTGAGAAAATGGCCAACATGCCATAACTTACTCATATGAACTCGTATTTTGATGAAATGAGTTGCGTTGGAATCCTAGTGACGAGCTCTACGTTTTCATCCTAGTTTCGAGAAATTCTGAAAAATTTGATTTTTGAGCTAAATATTGAGCACCTAATCATTCCTCCCCACTAGAAGCCTTTTGGACCCCGAAAGCTCTCTTGATTACTGATTATGTGGATGATGGGATTATTCCCTCACTCTTTCAGCCTCTATCCATTGAAATTTTCCCAATTTCATCATTTGGAACTTTTCATAAAAAGTCATATTTTTCCTCGATTCTTGCGACCTTCTTTTGCTGTCATTTACACCATCATGTTGTAATATTTCTAAATTTGTAGAACAACAATCTATTTTTGCAGATACCATCTTGTTCCTACCTTGGTCAACAATCAAAGAAAACTTAGAAACTTTCTCACCTTGCACACTGTCACCATGGTAATTTTTAGTTAATCTTGCTTTGTACATGCATCGATTCTTGACCAAGTTTATGTGACCATTGCCATGTACCTTTTGGAAACCATAAACCAGCATTTCTGGAACCCATGCCTTCATTTCCAAGCTTCTTTGTCACTTTCTCTTTGACCTTTGCACCCTCTTGGACCAACATATTGTTTCCAACACTACCCAACACCAATGTTGACTGATGTTTTTCACCTTCTTTCAAAGGAAACCTGTTAACATCTTGAAAAAACTCATTACAAACATAAGCATCCCTTTGAAAAGTGTGATTCAATATATCTCTTTGTTTGATCATCAACAATGTCAAGTTCTGACTTGCATTCACTATCCTCTTCATTTCACTTGCATGCATAAGAGACAAACATGTCTTCTTCTTATGTGCTTTTATTATGAACTCAATACCATCATTAAACAAGTGGTACTTGTTCTCATGGTGATGAAATACAACTTTCCTATAATATAGATAAGGACTTCCCAATAAAATACCTGATATCGCAAGCGGCACCACATCAAGCTCAACTTCATCAAGAAAGTTTGAGTTAATGGAAAATCTTAGTAAGCACTTCCTTGTAACCTGCAAGTTTGCATTCTTTCATATCCAACCCAAAGGATATGGTATTGGATGTCTAATAGTTTCAAGGTCTAGTTGCTTAACCAAATCTTGAGAAATCAAGTTAGCTTGTGACCCACTATCAAAAAGTGTATCAATCTTGGTATGTTTAGAGAAAACTATAATCTGGAAAAGTTATATTCTTGTATCCTCATCATGAGTATCATTTGAAAATTTGAAGAACTAGTGCTTGCAATATGTTTACCTTTCAAACCCATGGTTGTAATTTTTGTCTCATCTCTTGAATCTGACCCTAAGTCTTGTTCATCTATAGCAACAATTTTCCCCTTCTCTTTGGCTTTCAGTCTATTTGGTTTCAATTCTGGATAAAGTTGCCAACAATGGTCTTCATCATGGCCAATCTTTGAAAAGTTTTTTCATGTGGGTTTTTCCTTATCTTTTTTTACAGAACTATTTATTTTTCCTCTTTCATAAATTTTTTCTTTCCCTTTACCCTAAATTTCCTCTTTCTCCACTATGAATTGTTTTCCCCTTACCTCTACGTGTGTGGCTTGTACACGAACTTCATCTAAATTTCTTGGGTTAAACATAAGAATAGTATGCTTCAAATAGGAATGTAAACCTCCAATGTATTTGAAGATTCTATCTTGGGAATTTAAATTTATGCCTAACAACAAAGATCTCTTTTTCAACTCCTGGGTATAATCTTGAACTGTTTGACCCTTGAGTTGCCTAAAATTTTTCCAACTCATAATAGATTTTTTCGTGTAAGCTAAAGGATAAAAATTTATTTTAATGGAAGAAATGAATTCAACCCAAGAAATGGAAATCTTACCATGGATTCACATTTCCTCTTGAGTCTTTGCCTCCCACCAAACTAGTACTACTCCTTCTAGCCTTAATGAACCCAACTGTATATTTATGTCATCCTATTGTAGATTATTAACTCTGCAGTATAGTTCCAATTGACGATTCCAATTGTCTAACTTCTCTGCATTAACCTCGCCATTGTACATGGGTAATTCAAACTTAATGTCCTATTTGAGTAATGGATTCTTTCCCTTTATGGATTTTGAGTGAGTGTGAGAGGTATTTGTGGTGGAAGTGGAAGATGATGCAGATGGGGATGATGAGGATGATGAAGATGGTGGAGATGGAGGTGGCTTTCCTCCTCTAACTTTTGAGCTCTTCTCTTCATCCTTATTATTGTTTGAAGATCCTTATCCATGTGGAGACTTTGAACCTTCTCCAACCCTTTCTGCCATGAAAGCTTCATACATAATTTTAACCATTCTTTGCATATCTTTGAAGTCTCTCTTAACATACTCTTCTTCATAATTTTCATGAGTCTCTTCATATCTTGACATAATGGCTTTGTATTCAAGCTCAACCTCTGTAGCTTGTACCTCTTCAATCACTTCAACTTCTTGTGCAATTTGTACCTCTTCAATCTCAACTGATGGAGATGGAATTTGAGGTGCTTCAATTGCAGCTTTGAGTGGTTCTTTAGGTGAGGATGATGCTTTCTCAAATCTCTTCCTTCTTGTCCTAATCTCAGGACAAGCTACCAAAAGCTTCCCTTCTCCTCTCTGCAATCTTAACCTTGTAAGCATCACAAAATTGCAATCGTTAAAACTCTTTTGCACAAACTCTAGAAAAGAAAGAAAATAACCTTAAGCAACCTGATGCTTAGATTCCACTTGATCTGAACCTATATGTTAGTTTTTATGTGCTAATTACAAGTTTAGAATTGTTTTTTTGCTTCTTGTTTTCTTGCGGTGCTTTAGTTTATTTGGTGCAAGTGAGTGTCAAAACAAAATATTGTCTTGTGTTTTATGTTGACATTAATGAAAAATAAAAAAACATAAGTAAGAACTGAATAAAAACATAAACATGTACAACAAACCATAAACAAAAGCATCAACACAAGTTTTTGATGAAGGATTTCACCCCTCCTGGGCTACATCTCCTTGGTCTAGCTCCATAGCTTGGGCCTCTTGTATTAGCTCAAATTTGGAAAAAGTGTTGTGTTAATTATTCAATTGCTCCTACAACCTATTCTATTGTCTTCATAACATACAAATCATCTAAAAATGACTGCCCAATTACTGAAAACTGACTCTGGTTTCTCCAGACTTGACTTCCTTCCCTGGTCGCTCTAGGCTCCCTTGAACTTCCCTCTAGAAAAATCACATGTAGAAGTCATTTTTAGCCCCTGAAACCCATTCCATTGTCTCTGTAATGCCAAAATCATCTAAAATTGACTATTCATTTTCCCAATTTGGTCGAATATTTCCTCGATTATGGCAAAAACAAATTTCCCTAGTTTTCCTCCACTAAAACTGGAAATTTGCTAGATAGCCCCACTAAATTTGGTACCTCCGACGGATTTAGGGGTGCCTCCAGAATCTCTGCCAGATTAAAAAGAACTTAATTAATGGCTAATTTTGATTAGCGCCAGTGGTTAACATTAATGATGCTCTTAACAATAGGTTCTTGGTGTTGGTCGTGGAATGTGGCCACATGGTGGAGGGGCCGACCCCTCCGCGCTCTGTCGGTCCCACCGTACAAGGGATAACTAACTATTGATCCACAATATTAAAGGAATATTTTGCCATGGAACGTTGGTAAGAAGGTTGGCTTGTGGGGCGGAGGTCCGGGGTTCAAACTTGAGCCCGCTCCCAATATATATATTTTACCACACACACATATATATATACGAGGCCTTTGTATTTGATTAAAGGTTGACATTTATGTGAACTACGATTTATTTTTCCTCGGACTTTGGTATTTGAATACCCAAAGAAACTTTGGATATGCGGAATTGGTTATAAATTAAAATATATATATATATATATATTGAATAAAAAAAATACAATTCCACCTTAAAACCATTAGGATAATTTCACCCACATAGATCAAACTGGCGAATTATAAAGTGCCACTTGTCACGACCTCATTGGCAGAAACCTGAAGAAAATTCCCAGAAGATTCCTTTTTGCTGACTGGGCTGGCATGTCAGCAACTTGTCCAATTTGTAATTTTTTTAGCTGTTTGAGAAAACAGACATCAGGCCATAACTTACTCATACGAACTCAGATTTTGATGAAATGAGTTGCCTTGGAATCCTGGTGACGAGATCTATGCTCTTGTCCCAGTTTCGAGAAATTCTGAAAACTTTGATTTTTGAGCTAAATACTGAGCACCTGATCAGTATATATCCATCTTTGAACCTTTCATACTTATTTCAAAAAATCAACTAAATCATTACCTTTAGGGGTCATGATTTCCTAATTAGTCTTTATCACTAGATCGGGTTTCGTTTGCACCTAAATATTGTTTCCTTTCCCCATTTTGGGAATCAACATGATTTCTAAATCAAACCCTATTATTTTTATTTTTTTATTCAAATTATACATAATATAAGCCTAATTCATCTTGCTTCTCTTCATTTTCCTCTTTCAATTTTTGTTTTCAAAAATACATTGCCCAATCAAGCCCTCAAGTCACCAAAGGGTTGTAACTTTTACCTAATTAAGTGATTAATATCGATTTCTCAATCAAATCCCTTTTTTCAACGATGTTTGTGTGCATGTACAAGACCTTTGTTAAGAGTTCAACAATGAAAAAATGTTTCATGAATAAATTTGGTGTTGAATAGGATTGATTTTGAAATTGTTTCCAACTTCTAATTTAGACCCTCAACAATCTAGCTTGCACCTTTATTTCTTGATTGAGCCCAATATTTGAATCAAGCTTTCCCTTACCTATAACAATGTTAAGGTCACAATTTTCGAGATCATTTCCATTTCACAAACCATTCTTTGATCTTTTTGAATTGTTCACATGAGTAAAAAATTGATGGAGTTGAATTTCAATATCTAAAGTATGCATGTGGCTTGTACTTGAAAAAACAACTTCAAGTGACACTTAGACGCCATATGCTTAAACCATATTCTTTTGAATTTGAGTAATTAAATGACTCCTAATGTATGAGTTGTAATCACACTTGCTACAAATTTCGGTTTATGGGTAATTACCATGATCTAAAAAATCATCCATTCTAAGTAACAATCAAGGAAAAAAACCTCTATATTAATGCTTTAGTTATAACATTCAGGGGAATGAATATCATCTTCCATGCAAGCCTCTTTTGCCAAGTTTGAATTTTCTTTAGAAGTTTGCAACCAGACTTGAAAATACATCCTATTTAATTCAACATCTAGCTCAAATTGGGTTCAATATTTTGTAAAACCCAAAAAATTGTATAATTTCGACGGTTTAAGAGAAATTTGTTAATATTTTAAGCCAAATTGATTTTCTATTTTAATCCTATATGTTCTTTTGGATTCTCTACATTTTACAAAAAAATTATGCCCAACCTTCGAGAGATGCACAAAATGGAAGAAAATCCCCCGAGAAATATTAGTTACAATTTAATCATAGGTGATTGTCATAAGATAAGATCATGTGGAGATAATACTAGTCAATGTGGAAGCAGTGAGAAAGAAGAGGACAAAGCATAGTAGATAATAAAAGGAGAAGAAAGACCAGTGGAAAATTATAGAGCTAACCATCGAATTTTTCAATTAATTGAATATTCCTTAAAAGTGTAAAATTAATTGAACCTAATGTAAGGGGAATTCTATAGTAAAGCACAACATTTACAGACCCTAGGGGATGGACATGTTATAACTAAAGAATATGTTCAAGTGTGAGAGATGCAACATCAATAGGTTGAATTATAGTTTAGTAGGATGAGAGTCTGACAAGTTTCAATTGATGAAATTCCCCCTAAATTTCCCACTATACATGCACAAGTCTTAAATGAAATGTAGTCAAAATCGAGGCTTTTTAGGGAATTTCTTGTGAGGTAAAATTTTCTAGTAAAGTATGAAAATGCATAGAAAATATAGCATTGGATGACCACCTCCCTTCTTTTGGCTCCAAGAATAAATTATTTCCTTAGGAATGGATGTCCAAAGAATTGGAAGGTTGTACTAACCCCAATAGGAAAGGTATACGATTCCTTGAGATGAAGTAATCAACTATCTAGAGATCCATTGAGGTTCCTACTAGACACATAATGTTGTAATACCATACTAGCTAATATGGAGAAACATGAGAAAAGGATAAGAAAACGCATCAAATTGAATGTAGTTGAGCTTTATTTGCATACCTTTTCTCATAACGAAACAATTTTATTAGATTTTGAGCCATAGGTTCCTTTGTGAGAAAGTGGAGAAGGGGGAGAGAATAAGTTCCATCAAGTCAAATGAGAGGACATATTATAGAAAAAAGTTTGTTTATCCCAAATAGGATGGCTAATGGCCAAGTTGAATGTCAAGTTAGTCAAAGGGAGTCAAATCCTCCTAGATAAAAATAATATGAAGTGATAGATATAACCAAGAGACAAGGAGGGGAAACAAACAATCACTTTGGTATCATAGGTTCATACATTCACCCCCTTTCTTCTTTTCCTATAAATCATAAGGATTCTAGTTGCAAAGATTTATTTGTTCATACATCTTGTATACCTTTCTATGAAGTGTCAATGAATGAAAATATATTATTGGACAAGCCTTTAAGAAACAAACTTAAGCTCCAAAATGTGTAGTTTGTGGAACTCATTTTCCTAATTTAATTAATTTTGAAATGACATAAGCATATGTTTTTATAGTGCAAAATTTTCTCACTTATAAGAAGCTTGATTATTTAGTTTATCTCATAAATTGCTTGTCTATAACCTTGTTCATGGTACTGTAATTAGCTGATCATGAACAAGTTTCCCAATGATTCTACTAGTTATTTAGATTACTATTTTTATTGCTTAAGCAAATTTTTACTAAATTTTGAAAATTGTAGGATATTTTGGTGTGATGTTTATCCCATAAGTTTTGTTAGCTATCTCAAGCATCATTATGGATTATGGATCTTAGATTAGTTTCATTCCATTTTATTGAATTCATAAAACTCATTAAATTGTGGATTGGGCCACAACTGGTAAAACCTATATAAAACTATTTAAAGGTGGTCAAGTTGTAAACTAAATAATTTACATACTCTAAACATTGTAAATTATAATTTAAATCTTTAAATGGAGAGAATCCCTACTAATTGCAAATGGTCATTAAGACTTCTCAACACTTTTGGTGCTATAAGGATAGTTATCATTGTATGGCTAACAATAATAATTTGCATAGTCATTTTTCACATCTTTCAATGTAGATTCTAGTCCTAAGAAAACTTTTGGAGATACCATTGTGATATTGAAAAACCTAATCTTTAATCAATGAACCATTATACGCTATCCCCAACCAAGAGATATATGTAATTACATCTACTTACTCGAGTTTATACCAATCAAATCAACAAGTTGTCCATAAAACCTTCTTTACCTGGGTAAAGAGAACTACTAAAAATACTATTTAGAGAAATACAACAATATCTATAGAAACCATAGAGGATTCAATTGAATCCATGCTTAAGAAAGTCCATCAACACCTAAATGTAATTCTAGTATCTCCTTTTGCTTCATCTGTTCATTTTTCAAATTCATCGACTTTGGCCTTTGACTCTGATTTTGCTAGAAGAGCATATGAAATTATTCAATAGTTGTATGTTAATGAAATTTCTAGGAAATCAACAACCACCATCTTCCTAAAGAGCTCAAGATGTTGTTAACCTTGCAGGACAAGTTCATGATATTCTAAAACACCTTGAACCTATCCTCTCAAAATTTGACATACATAATTCAAGCTCATTTAGGGATCATGTTAGAATTTTATATTTGGATATTAGATTATTGAATGTAGAGAATGAATATGTAGTTTATAGAGTGTTTCCTCGTACAATTGAAATTAAAGCTTCCATGAGATATTTTAATTTGTTTGGGATCTATTACAGATTGGGTGATTTTGAAAAATCATTTATTAATAAATTTGGTGAAGAATATACTCCAACTACACTTTTAGAACAATTATTATAGATATAAATGGAAAAGAAAGAAATAATAAAGGGCTTTAACCAAAATTTCACTACTATCTTAAATAATTCTCAACAAAATTTATCTTGTCTTGAGAGCTAATAGTTGAGCACTATATCGACGCTTTGCAAATCCATTTTTCCAGAATTGTTAAAAGAGTTGGAAATGTATACATTGGGAACAAGTCGGAATGTAACATTCCATTACTTTTTTGGAGGCATCTTAGAATAATCTATAAGTAAAGACAATGATCAATGCACAAAGAAATAAAAAAAAAACATATTTCATTATGTACACCCACCCTCACCACGTTAATACCCCAGGAATAATCCCTAGTCATCCCTTAAATGTACTTGGTTTTTCTTCGAAAAAAATGGAAAACCACCAAAGATGTGAAATCTAATATTTTTGTGATGAAAAATATGCTCCAGGTAATATGTGTAAAGAAAAAAATTTGTTACAAATTTATATGAGCACTCTGACCCTTACAAAAGAAAAAACTACCAAAGAGACATTAGAGTTACTAAGTAAAGACATCAACACTCCTATTTTTTTTGTAAGCTTGATGGGACAACATCTTCATCATGCCCAATATATCACCTCGACCAGGACATAGAATTGAATCAGTGACTTCACATCAAGTAGTGCCTTAACAGAGCAACCGATCACTTTCTATCCCATCGTCCATCCAAGACTAACACCAAAGCTCCTATTAAGGAAACTATTGAACCTAAATTCCCTCAAGAAGAACTAGTAATGTCCCTACATGCATTAATAATAATTTTTACTCCAAATAACTTCAAACATAGGGGCTACGTCAAGCACTGGCTTGTAGTTGTCCTAGATGATAGTTGTAGGTATTCACAATTTCATTGACAAGGGAGTGGTATAAGGGCCCATTATTTTGTCCTTTTGATGCACAAATCCCAACTCATGATCACTAATGGAGGTATGATGAAATGTGGGGCATATGTGAAAATTTAAAACTCTATATGGGTGACCATCAACTCAAAACCCATTTATTTTCCATCAATATGGGTGGTTGTGATATAGTATTGGGGGTAGTTTGGCTAATTAGATTGGAACTAGCTACCATGGATTTCAAGGAACTATATATGAGTTTCACTTAGGAGGGTCATGTAAACACCCTTATAGGGCTATAGATAGGTCCTCCTAAAATAGTCATCTCCCATTACATGGAGAAGTTATTAAAGAAATACCACACTAGCATTATTTCCCAATTCATCGCCGTATAGGTTATGGAAAGTCTGACATAAGCAATCCAACCAAACTTGCAAACTATCCTTGACAAACATTGTTGGGTCTTTGATACACCAACAATTTTACCACCTTTTCATGGAGAGAATGACCATGGTATGCCCTTAATTCGAAGGATTCCTCACCAAATATAAATCCTTATTGACACCCTTCTACCCAAAATAAAGTAAATAGAAAAGATCATTAAGGAATTGTTGGAGGTGGAGATCATACATCCTAGTACAAGCCCTTACTCACGCTAGTAATAATGATGTTAAATAAGGAAGAAGCACCTTGATTTTAGGGCTCTTAAAATGATCCAAATGGATTATAATGGCCACCCACTGTAACACCCCACCCTACATTCACCCACTTTAACATACTTACCAGGGTGAACATGGGCTCAGAGTTACTATGCATGACCCTACTTCCAAGGTGTAGTTACCAAAATGGGGTCCACTTGTCTTGAAATTACTGCAAACAATCGGAGAGTCATGATCACACTGCCATCATAGTGTCTTTCCAAGGTGATCATTTTTCCTGGGTTGATACCACTTCTCTGTCTTAGCTTACACCCCATCTGCACACATGCAAGCCTGTCAGTGTGGCCATAGGTCTACATCCACATGTGAAAGGTATCCTCAATGTGGTTGTTGCTGAAATTTCCTCATTCTGAGGGTGTGGCCACATACCATGTTCCGGAATTGAAGGGCAGCCTTCAGGCCAACTACCCAGAAATATCCAAAACTCTGTCAACAAGGTTCCTGAGTCCTTATGCTTTATTTTTAAGCACAAATATTTCTCAATATTTCCTAGTACAATTTATTCATTTATTCAAACATGTTGTGATCAAGGTGCCTATAGGTTTAAATGCATAGTTTGTTTATTGTTTCATTAGTTTCATCAAATGATCACTAGGAAGGCTTGCTTCCCTCTCATAGTAGATGCAACAAACACATATTAGCTCATGCATTCATATAAAAATAATCAAGAGAATATAAATCCATGGAATTGATCTATACCAAGAGATTTTCATATAATAATAACTATACCATGAATTTAACCAACATTTAACCAGAATGAAGCCATGGAAAACCAATCACATAATTAACACATTAACCAAAACTTGTGCTCATTGATTTTCATTAAAGAACATCACATATTAAAATATGCATAGTACCAACCAAGTAAGGGACTTCCACATTCCACCTGACCATATATTGGGTTGAACCAAGAGTCTTTATTTTCGCGCAATTACTGCCATGCCATATTCCAATCTTGAATGTGGGATTAGATGGGATAAACCAAAATATAACCAAATAGGGAATCTAGAGGAAAACCACCTCCACCCTCAAGCCACAATGATTTCACCTAATACCAGGTCCAAAAATAAATAAATAAAATAAAAGCTTGGATGCCTCAAAATTTCTTCACCATACCTAGAGGAATTTTTCTATCTCCAGCCACCTATCAAGGGCTTCTTGGAGGAAATCAAATCCACCCCCATCCTTTGGGATTTTCCCGAGACCACCTAAACCAAAATAAAAAATCTACTGGAAATCCAAAACTCAATAAAAAAGGGGACCCACTACATCATGGTTGGCCAAGAAATGGAATAAGGCAAAGCTATACATGACTATCAATCCAGGCACAAATCCATGCCAATGACAACAAAAAAACAATGCATGAACCATGCATAAAACCCAGCAAGATAATCAACATGTACATTGTTACCTACAAAAATCCCTTTTTTGGTTGTTGTTCCATTCTTCTTCTTTTCTTCCACATGAATTCCTCTTGTGCTCATGTTGAGGCCCCGAAAAGTGGTGCAACGACATCAGGGAAAACCACCGGGTCGGGGACTTAAAAACTGTCCCTTTTCCATTTGGAATGGTGGCTCCGACTGGATTTGTGGGACCAGTTTCCCAATTTGATATAGTTGGGGTGAATGGATGATTTTATCTCTAGGTGGAACTTGATAGATGGAAATATAGGCAATCTTACAATAAACAGTAAATCTATCTATTTATATATCCCAGGATGAAATCTATTCTCTGTGTGGTCTACAAAATAATGTTTCAGTAGATGCAGATAAATATCATACATTCACTTAGAGATATGAAAACATTTGAGATAATTGATTTAATTAAAGAGTTAATTAAATCAATTAAATAAATCTTATATCGCAACTTTTAAAGACGCCTCTATTGCATATATATAAATGATAACATCATAACATGTTCATAAGTGAATAATGTCAAACTGTATCCAAACAAATATATAAGACAAAACATCATAAGATAAATGAACTATTCCTCATTTGAAACTCAAATATAACACATAAGATAAAATTACCATATATATGTTTACTCTGCTCATAAGAGAAATAATACTTGGTCCAACCTTTTCTATTCAGAAAACTTTAAGAGTACAGAAGTGTAACATCAGTAAAGTTTTCTTTTCAAAATTTTAGGACCCCTTCTTAAAAGACATGAATGGGTTTAAATATAAAATAATAAGTCTTAAAATAGTCATTACAATAAAAACTGAGGAGGTTTCAAACAACCCTCCTTCAAGTAAGTAAAATTAAAATAGAAATAGAAATTAAAGGGGTGATTTGTAGGAGGACTGTCGAGATGTCCCCTCTTCCATTTTCTCCATGATTTGAAGAATATTAAGCATAGGCTTAACATATAGAGTTTTGCCTAGCCTAATGCGTAGGTGTCTAGTGAAAACAACATCAGATAGTGGAGGTATCATGTATGAAGATGTATCTATAAGACCACGAATCATAGGCCAATGGCTGTGAAGCTTTACTAAATATCTCCAGTAGTTTTCCCAATCCAGCTTTTCAATCTTCATAATATGCTCCTATTTCAATTTTGACACTTCCTGCCACTATATTGTTAAGTCTTTTACTAAAGGCAATGCACCAGGAGGACATCTGTCAATAATATTTTTTGCGATAAGATTCTAGATGATAGTTTCCACAATGTTAGTGGAAATGTACTTCGCTCTGCAAATTGATCTTTCTGCATTCTTCAATTGTATATCCGATTCTATGAATTATATCTCTTTCTTTGAATCTTCAATTTTGGGCAGCTTGGCCTTTCGGTCATCAACATAATCCTTCCAAGTGACAATCTAGGAGACCTTATCATCTATGTCTTCAAAACTAATCCTCATAACAGCAATGTGATTCACAAGTGAATCAATATGTTCACATAATTCAAGGATGCTTGTTAATTTCTGACAAAAGACAACTTGTTTCTATGCCAATAAAGTGTTTAATTCTAAGGCTTCTTTCCTAAACTCAACAATATTTGGGTTATCTTTCATTTTATCGATATAAAGACATAATTGGTGAATTACAATATCCTTAGAATTAATTTCACTTTGATGCTGAATTTTCAGCCGGTCCATGCTCTCCTGAAGCTGTGAAATCTGTACCTGTAATTGTTGACTAATACTTTTCTTCTCTGCTTGTAACTCTAATTCAAGTTGGATGGTCTTCTCATCCTTTTGTTTCATCAGTTGATGAATTTATGATGCTTTGTCAATTGTTGTGGAAGCATAATCTCCTATGAACTGTGATAAGTGAGTTAGATCCTGTGAAGGATTTGACTATGTGTATTTCCAAACAATGTCCATTGACATATCGTCTGGAATAAGAGTCTGGGATTGCTCTGTTTTTATTCTTTTCTTTTGCCTGCTAACAACTGCCTTGTTCTTAGTACTATAAAAAATTT
>JAXQQM020063724.1:0-53800 GCA_034641835.2 Pinus albicaulis | reverse complement strand
TTCAAGGCTCCATGATGTAGATAATCCATCCTTCTGTGCCACACTTCATTCAGATCTTTTTCGTCTGTAATGCCAATCAGAGCCACAAGGGATTCAAGTTGGAGCTTATATATTTTATGACTCGTTACTCCGATTTGTGTCTTCTTGCTCCAGCTAGGATGTTTGACATAAACTTTGTTTCCAATAACGTATACGTCATAACCCTTGTTCTGAAGTTGAGATACTGAGAGCAAATTCATTCCCAACCCTGGTACACGCAGAACGTTTGTGGCCCAAATCTTGTTGCCAGCTTCTGTCTGAAATATTATGGTACCTCTTCCAACGGGGGTACAGTTGACCTTGTTTCCTATAGTAATATGGAAATTCATCTGTTCTTCTTCGTAGCTTGAAAAACATTCTCGAACCCCCGTCATATGAGTAGATGCTCCACTGTCAATATACCAAACACGTGGAAGAGCCGTGCTTGACACACAAGCGAGATCCTCCTCTTGTCTGGATGCCAACACTATCATGTCATGTTAACTCTGCATTTCTGAGTGCTCTGTGTTGAGATTTTGTGTATTTGGGGTAGCATCAGTTGTGCTCTAGGTCCCAAATTTTGAGGAAGGACTAGAGTTCACCTGATCCACAAGACCCAGAAATGGATTTGGGAAATTTCATCTGGTTTAGGAGATATTAAATTAATTAATTATTTTAATGTATTTCCTAAGTTAAAACTTAGGAAAATAAAATAATTAAGTGAATTTAATTAAACATGTGATGAAATTGTCTTAAGTCACACGGATCAAGCTTTCTTTTAATCTTAGCCATTGATTAAAGATTTAATCTTGGTCGTTGATTTGTCAACGAGAAAAGTATAAAGGAAAGGCTTGGGGTCATTTGTAACACACACAGAGGCAGAGCACTGAAGCTAAGCTGAGATTCTAGGGCGGGGTTGCTAAGAATTCTCAAGTGTTTCAGTTGCAGAGAGGGGAATTTAGACCAAGGGGATGATCTGATCCCGGGGTCTAGAATACACAAGAAGCAGAGAAGAGATCAGGAAAGACAACGCAGAGGAAGGCAGCAACAACAACAGCAGACAACAACAATAGCAACAGACGACAACAACAGCAGCAGACGACAACAGCAACAGCAGCAGATGGCAGCGACAACAGACGATAGTAGCAACAACAACAACAACAAGGATAGCGTGATTTTCATGAAACCCTTCAGGGGTTACGCAGAGACCCTTAGGGGTAGCGTAATGACTGCGTCACCCAGTCTGGGGTAACGCAGTCCCTTCTAGTGACAGCGCTGAGCATTTGGAGGCCTTCAGAGGTTGACGCAATGTCTTTCAGGGGCAGATCTGGGGTTTCCAGGCCTAGATCTGGCTGAGTTCTGTAAATCTCGTTTGAGGGTGTGAATCAGTCAGTATTGTTGGTCTTAGATCAGCCAGGTGCTACAGATCTAGAGTTTTCTCTATAGGGTTTTCCAGATCTGGAACCCAGAGTTGTGTATTCAGAAATATTCTTAATAATAGAGCCCTCTAGCAGCCAAAGACCAGTTTTCCCACATTGGGTTTTTTTGGGGACAGTTTGTCCATAAATAATTGTGTCACTTTGTCTATGTGTGCATGTGCTTATTCTAGATCTGAATTGGTAGAGATCTGTTATGTGTTTTGCTTTGATGTTAACTTGAATTTATTCAGTTGATAACTTGTATAAGTAGGAGAAGCTTAACCGGATTAACAAAAATAATTTCTGCATAAGAATTAAGATTCAGAAATTTTTACACTCTGGAGGATTGCGTGAGTCCTTCGCATGAACCCTTCCGAATGGCGGATCTTTGGTCCATAACAGATCCTCCCTTTCTGTCTTTACTTTTGCTCTGATACCATGTGAAATTTTCAAATCTGAAAATTATTACTGCAGTGATTGATTTATCTTGCCTACTTATTAGATAAGTTATTTGCAGATGCTTCAGTAAATTTTGAAATAAATACAGCTGCAGTACTTCACTCTAATCAAAAGCAGAAGAACATAAATAACACATGTAGCACAATAGAAACAACCATATGAACATAGTTATTTTTGGACAATTGTCCCTGGAAAAACCCAATGTGGGAAAACTGGTGCAGCAGATGAGGGTTTGTATTTATCTTTAACAATGAAAAGATCTTTTACAGAAGTCTTGGTGAGCAAAATAAAATAGCATACACCTGGCATGAATTTTTCGGACTTCCGGAAGTATTCCCGACTCTCGGGGTGGCCTTCTACACCCTCCACGTCATCCTGCGTAGTTGCTCTGCGCAGTCCCTCCCTGGACTGCGTAATTCTGCGTGGAGGGCTTGATGCTGCTGCTCAACACTGCCTTCCCTTCACCCTTCTGCCTTCTGCTTCTCTGTCAGCTGACTTCTCCCTTATCCTTCTGCCTCTGCAATCTCGCCTCTACAAACTCACCCACTGCAATCGAATTCTCACTTCAGAATCGATTTTCTTCGGGTACTGAGAATGTGTCCAGCTTGATTTGCAAATGACCCTCAAGCCTCTTCTTATAATCCTCTCGCTGATGAATCAACGGCCAAGATTATATCTTTAATCAATGGCTCAGATTAAAAGATGACTTGATCTCCGTTTTCTAGAAGATTCACACTTTGCTTTATTGTTACCCTTTAGTTATTTAATTTACCTAAGTTTAGACTTAGGGTCTACATTAAAATAATTAATTATTTTAATAAAGTAAGATCCGAATGGAATTTCCACAAACAATTTCTGGGTTCTCTGGATAACTGTTGTCCAATCCTCTCCACCAAATTTGAGACTTGGAACACTTCCCGATGCTATAAAATCAACACAAAGCATGCTGCTGTGTTCTGTAGTGAGAATGTTTCTCGTCTGTGGGAGCAAGCAACTATTTTGCCAAAATTAATTTTCTAGTAATCTTGATTCAAGCTAGATTGGATTGATTGAGCACTGAGGGCTGAGAGTGATCCAAATCTTATCTTTTGAGATCAGACAATTAAGGATCCATACGTTGGAAGCTAAACATTTTATTTGACCATTTGAAGATTTATTAGGTTTTGTAACATCATAATTGAATGTCTTTAGTGCCAATTCAAATCCTATTTGAGCATTTGAAGCTTACTTGAAATTGAAACATCTCAATTGTTGTTTTTAGTGTCAATTTAATCCATTAGTCTTCATCATTGTTTCACTCCATTGGAGTGTTATCAACTGGAGCATCACCTGATATTCAATCTGTTTTTGACCTTACACTCAGAGAAATGAGCTGGAGCTAATAATTGGGATCATGATTCACGACAGGAAAATAGGATCTATGTTTTATGTAGAGGCAACTCTGGTTTTTAGTTTCTACATGCTTTGTTCAACATTTAATTTCTTTCACTTGAGTACATTTCCTGAACAATTTCTCTTCTTTGGACATTAGTGACACATACCAGTTGTCTATCTAAAATTTCAACCTAGTCTAACTTTTTCCTCTGCATTAATCTTTTCATTTATGCTTTTTGACAGGTTAGCAATTCATCCTTGCTATTATTTTTTTCTCCAGGAGCTTGGCAGAAAAGCCTTGTGTAGGATTTTTTTAAGATATCTAGATTCACTTTGTAGATGTGGTGTATTCTATTGTTTGTCCAGTAGTCTATAGCTCAAGACTGAACAAGTCCCCAAGTCCTTGAGCTGTAACCGAGCAATAAGTAAATCGTCTAAGTAAATCGAAATAAGTATTTTGTGCTTTGGTTAGAGCCCTCAGCCGTCAGCATTTTGCATGTAAGTTAGAAATTAATGCCTGAACTTAAATGGACCCTAAACTTCCCTGAACTCTAGAGTCTAAACCATAAGCCCAGATATAAAATGACAAATAAAGTACTTTCATGCCTATCATAGTGGCGTTTTAGCTACAAATAACTACGCAAACATTTGGTGCTATGGAAGATTTGCTTCTTGGTTTGGAACTGAGAACTTTGAAACATCGGTCCTGCATATTGCATTTTAAGATGATATTGGTAATAATTAGTTTTAGCTTCTTTCCTTGTATAACTCTGCTATCACAGAAAAAACATGTCTAGAATCTGTGTAAAATGAGAAACTACGGAGTACCAATCTGAATGTGCTTGGCTAATTTATTTCCTCCAGTAGCTTCTGTGGTTTGCATTTTCTTGCATTTTTGATGAATTGTAAGTTAGACACCAAATAAAATATTTTATACTCCACTGTCTGCTTCATGAGTAGTTCACTTTTAAGAACTAAGATCCTGAGAGGATTTATTGCTTATAGTTATCATTAGTTTATGCCTAAAATCATTTGCCTCTGTGAACTATCTTATATGGGGATTGCATTTATTATGATGCAGATCAGCCGAGATTGTCAAGAACTAGAGCATTCCATTGGGGAGCAGCTAGCTTCTCTGCTCTATTTGGAGCCAGACAGTGAACTTATGGTATGTTTGTGTGGTACATGTATACCTTTTGATTTAGAAGAATAGCCAAATGGTTATCTTCTTTTGATTGTCATTTAACACAAACTCTTTATCTTTACTGTTAATGCACATTTGGAAATTTTCTCTTTTGATTGGCGCATATATGATATTAGATATTATGATGTCTTTCAGAACTGGTGAAAGGGTTATTTGCCCAACCTTTGCTTGGATCACTTAGTGTTTTTTTTTGGTTTGGTTGTTGGGAGGAGGGAGGGGAAAGAGAACATCTCAATTGTGTTTGTAATGAAAACCTAGCGTAGATAGAGTAGTTTCTTTGTTTGAAACTTCGATAATATGGTGTTATTTTTCAGGCCACGGCATGTGCTGTTGAATCCAAACGCAAAGAAGAAAAAACCCAAGGTGTGAATTCCCATGAGAATGAGGATCCAAACATTGTACCTTTTGAAGATAATGATGATGAACAAGACGATGATGAGAGTGAGGAAGAAGAAAGTTCAAGTCATTCTCTTGGTGCAAATCAAGGCAGAGGTCGTGGAAGAGGAACAATGTGGCCTCCACATGGGCCAATGGTAAGGCCTGGTATGGGATTGGCTGGATCAAAGCCCATGGGTTTCCATCCAGTTATGGTTGGTGGTGATGGCTATGGCTTTGATAAGTTCGGGATGGGAACTGGAGAAGGATTTGCTATGCCAGATATGTTCAATGCACCAGCTGGTCCAAGTCAAGGGTTTCCCTCTTATGGTCATCCAGGCCCAAGATTTAGTGGTCCCGAGTTCTCAAATCTTGGCCTGTCTTCTGGAATGAATTTTGTACCAATAGATGGGCCTGGTTCAAATCCTGGAATGGTTTTCCATGGCCGACCTCCCCCATCTAATGGATTATATCCCCATGGTGGGCCGAGAATGATGGTTCAAGGTGGAAGTTTAGGGGGTAATGGTCCAAATGCAATGATGGGAGCTGGAAGAATGCGCTATATGGGTGGGTTAGGATCTCTTGGACGTCCAAATAGATCATCAGGTATGCCCTTTCGCCCCCCACAAGCTGGGAATGGTGGTAGGGGACGGAAAGATCAAAAAAGGCGCAAAAATGAGCATAGTACTGACAGACCATTGGGTACAGATCAAAGGATAAGTTCAAAGGCCCAGCAGATGCACACTGCCGAGCAAGCATTAGAAGCTGAGACATCAAGACATCAACATCAAGATGGATTTGGAAATAATCATTATGCTATCACTAATGATGAGGACAGTGAAAGTGAGGATCAAGCTCCTCGAAGATCCAGGCATGGTGAAAGCAAGAAGAAAAGGCGCGATTGGGATGGGGAAGAGAGTGGCCAGGCTCGTCATTGGGAGCTGCCTTCAATGGCAGTGGAACCTGAAGATACTGGATAGTAGGATATTTTGCATTCCTGCTTTTGACTCTTCTGCATTCAAATAAGATAATGTAGGATTACTCTTTGCTACGCTTGTCCTAACCCTAAGATAGATAATTTGCATGGCTTCAGTTGGGTATATTGAGTTTCTTATAATTTAAAATTGAGATTAAAGCTGGTGGTATAATTTTTTAATGCTGCTATTCTTGCAGCATGTAACATTGTTGGTTTATTGAATTTCTACTCTGCATGGAATAATAAATTTGTGATAAATGAGTGGGCATTTGATTCTTCTGCCCAAAATGATCGAATTATAGGCTACTAGCTTCATTTGAAAGTTGGGGAGATTGTAACATAGAAACCGATGCTCTTGAGAGCAGCATTTTTCTGATAGAAAAAAGGTAGTTGCCAAACTGGCAAATGGGATACACCCCCCTCCAAATCGTCTTTCTTATGTATCATTTGTATATTCCACATATTAAATCTTGTTCAAGGGGGGCACCCGAGATGACAAAAAATTGGTGTTTCCTAATGGGGACAACCTCTGTACTTGAAGAAACCAATGAAATTGTATGGAGTTTCACAACTGTATTTGGCGGGAAGCCTGAGGCTGTTTGACTATTGCTGGGAAGCTTAACGTGTAAAGTCTCCTGTAGGTGATTGATTGCCTATGTTTTCTCGGACTTATTTCTAATTTATTATCTCATATCTTTTGTTAAAGGTTTAATGACATTTGAGGAGGTAGTTTGTATTTAAGCATTGAAGCAATTGTTTATACTGAATGCATCCAGAAGAAAAAGTTTAGTGAAACTAATTATCAAAAACCTTATGGAGTGAAGAAAACCCACATAAAAAGAAGATCTAGCATAGTTGTAGTGATTCTGATTTATATCCAAACCAATCCGAAAAGGATGCCATAATCATCCATATATCAAGATGAGATTATATCTTCTTTTAATATATGTGGGTTTTTGTAGAGGGTACTAGAGAAGATGGAGAACTTACTCCAAGATCAGGAGTAAACTTTAGTATCTCTGATATATCAGGAGAAATAACAAGTGGGAGAATCAAGCAATCTCCCTCACTGGTATAACAAAGAACAAGTTGGTGACAGAAGAGTCGAAACACAGGTTTTCTACAGATTATTCAAGGTATAAAGCTTGAATGACGATCAACACTGCACCCGAGGGTTCTGAAGCAAAGTATGTTGAAATGAGCTATTGTCGGGATGATTGTACAATTGTTAAAAGTAGTAACAATCTTCTAGAATTTGTGGATGTATTTTCTTATACTTGGATGATCTGAAAAACATTCAGAAGGAAAAAGTATGGAGCTGAAAATTGAGCTACATCTAGATTTGAAACCATTATAATAAACCCTAAAGAATGTTTTAAATAAGCAACTATTGGGATGATCGTACATTTGTTGAAGTAGTAATACTTGAAGAATTTGTCTAGGTCTTTTGCCTTAAACTATCTTGATGAAAGGAATTTAGAAAAAGTATGGAGAGCTGAGATTGAGCTACATCTAGACTGTATACTAGTCCGAGAACCCCTTATAAAAGCAGGAGAAGATCGGAAACTAGTCTGACAACCTTTTATGAAAGCAGAAGAGAACAAGAAGTTGTTGGATGCTAAAGTGATTTACCTATCCACAAATTGAGATATGTAGTGATAACAATGTATTTTTGGATGTTGCATATTGGATATTTTCTTGCCTGATTTACTATATACAGCATGATTGCCATGTTATTTTATTACTCATTGGATGGCATGTATTTCACTGAGTTAAATTCCATAATAATTTGGACTGAAAATTATATTAATTTATATATGTTAATTCAATTATGAATATGCAACTTCCTTTTCCCTTTTAGGTAAGGATTGGATTAATAATGTGTATGGTGCAAAGTCATTGTTTTGAACGTTAAAGTGCGTATTGGTTATGATTTCGCATGCAAGGCTTGTCCTTTCCCCAAAGTGCACACCAACAAATGTGCTTTGACCTGTTTTCTTCTGCAGGAGTGGTTCATTTATAACATGCTCTAGGTCACTACGACCATTTAATGTTACATACAATGATGATTGCAGATTTCCCAAATAAACAAAATCTCAGCAAGCAATGAATGTTTATAGAAAATGTCAGCATCGAATGAATATCAAGCTAAATGAAACATTCTCCTCTATGTATATGAGTTTGCATTATAAGAACTTTTTATAAGCTAGTGGTAGGAAGTTTCTGGGTGTTCTAGCCGTTATACCACTCGTATATGCATCATTTTAGCATAGGATTTGTTAAATTGAGAGGGGAAAACTATCCCCCTAATTTAAAAAATAATCTTAATTTTCAGAGGTTTGCATATATGACGCCTATGGTCTATTAAATAGTCCCCTACTCGTCCATATATGGCGTGTATGTTGCATAATGAATTGGTTACAGAATCATCACAAAGTGTTTAAGTAAATAGGAAGAATCAATAATTTCAACAATAAACTTAAATTTTAGAGATATTTGGTCATATGTTAAAATCACTTCTCCCATGAATATAAACATATATTTACGTTAGATTTGGATGGGTTCTAAAATATTTATAATTATTTTGTAATAACCTTTTGAGTTAGGTTGTCTCCTATTGCATCTTAGATATTTGCATGCTTTAGATCCACTAAGTCCATGATTTGCATTTAGGTTTGTCGTTAGATTTTGGCCTTTCCTAATAGTGAGTTGGGGGCTTCAAAATAGCCCACACCTCCAATGTTCACTATTGTGTTGAAACAATCTCCAAAGAGTTTGGCATACAAGAAATCTCAAATATTTGTTCAAAATTTCTTCCACAAGGTTATGCATATTTTTTTGTCAATGATTGATCTTTGCAAATTTATGTGGATGAAGTTAATAGTATTTATATATTATTATTATTATTTTTTCAGGATAAATCCTTTGTATTAGATATTTCATGCATATATATCATCATAGCCTTGTAGTCCAAGTCTAAAATAAAAAAATTGTCTCTATTATGCCCACACCTACTTATCATAGTTATCCAGTGGACAATATAAGTCTCTAAGACTTTCCCTCAATATAACACATGTAATAAAAAAAATGAAACTTGAAGAAACACCATCAATATTCACTACTTTAATCCATAACAAGTAAATCATTCACAAGATTTGCAAGAGTCAACAAAGAGGACTTCTCTAAATTCTTGCACTATCAAATTATGAAAACGACATGAAAAAAATTGATTTTTTGACCTCTAGACCTCTAGAACTTATCCATTAGAGTTCTTGGTGCCAGGATTGTGATTTGACATTTGCTAATTGCCTATCCATCAATGTCACCCAACACTTGCAAATTATTTATTGCTTGATGTGTAGTGATTTTCAAAAAAACCAACAAAGCATAGATTTTTTCTCTATTATTGGTTCTAGTGATCATCATCATATTTCAAAGTAAATTAATGTTGTGAGTTCAGATGAAGGATAACCCTTAACTAGCCCCATAAAAAAAATCCCTATGGAGCTGAAAAGTCATTACTTGGTTCTTTTAAAGCCCTAGCCACCTTTCGAGATGGCTCCTCTTAGCATTATACATAATATGATTACAATATTATGTGAATCTTGTGACTAGGGGATAGGGTAAGGACTTCTTGATCTCCAAATTTCAAATAAAACACAAAGAATATCTGCTCGATTACTTCCGATATCTCCAAGCTCTTCATCCCCTTCCAAAGCCAAAATGATTATCTACCTTTAACTAGGCAACTCCAAGCCCCCTCATCCCAATTGCTTATACTACATGGAGACCCACATGCTAGCTTATCTCCATAGACAGATTGAACCTTAAGCTACCATCATTATACATGTTTCTCTCCACCATCATGGTCTACACAATGACTCAACATGATCGCTTTTATAAAACAAGAAATATATTTATATTTGTATATAACCATTGCAACCAAAGCTAACCTTTCCATATGAAAGGTCACAATTAACAGAAGTGAGAGGCCTCTATTGCATGCTACATTCTTATTCATAAAAGGAATGCATATCAAGTAGAATGAACATTACACTTAGCTTGCTTCTCATTCATATTCAATATGACATTGCAACAACTTTCAATCTACCATTGCATACATACACAATGCACCAACATGGCATTAAAATATGAAACATTAATCATCATTTTCTTTTTATTTACATGGAAAGAAATACACTTATTTGCCCCACTTGAATTTGTTGGAACTAAAGAAGGGACAACCACTCTCCACTCAATTGTAGGACAACTATATTGCAAGTTTCTTGTAGTTTGCCACCCTTGAGTAAGATCCAATGATTGAAGGATGCTTTACTCAAGGAATTTCAACAAATGTTCAATTCAAGGTGTGGAGTATGAAGGCCATTCTCCTTCACTTATAGGAAACAAAAGTTCTGCCTCTCAAGCATTGGGTTTGGGTTATTCACACAACCAATTATGACCACTAGGAGCTTGCAAAACACAAAAAAGGGAACCCTTCACCGCTTCCCACTTTCCCTTGATGATACCCCTCTTTAGTGCTTCTCAAATCACAATTTTAAAATCGGACTCCATTACAAGTCAACCTTGACTCTATTGGAAATACCAAGTGAGGGGGTGGGTGAATTAGTATTTCTTCAAGATCTTGGTCCAAAGTCTGCTTCAAAAAGGTGTCTTCAAGTTTGCTAAAGTAATGTCTCCAAGTCTTCTCAAGGAATGTCTTCAAAATCTCTCCAAGTTTGCTCCAAGAGGCTTTCGAAGGTCTGTTAAAAAATGCCTTAAGTCTGCTCCAGAAATCTTCAAGTATGCACAAAAAATGTCACTGAAGTATGCCTAGAATTTGAGGCAAAAGAGGGTCAAAAACATGGATTAAGGTGGCCTAAAAATCTGTCTCCAAGAGGTTGAATTACAGGTTTGAATCAAACCTCAAGTGTGCCCTAGTTGCAAGTCCGAGACTACCTCAGATGTGCTTGTGTTGTAGGTTCGAATATGCCTAAGATGTGTCGTAGTTGCATTTCTAAATATGACTTAGAAGGCCGAATTACATGCTTGAATTTCCACTGGTACATGTCCAAAATCAGTGCTAAAAAGGGTCGAGTTCTTGTGCTAGAGTTGAAGGACGACATTAGTGTTATAAGGTGGTCGAGATTTTCTCCAGTGATTGCTCAACTTTTGTTCCAGAATCCGTTAAAAGAAAAAAAAATTCCAATAGCCTTACCCAAAATAGAGATATAAACCAAGACTTTCTTCTTCAATTCACTTCAAGGTTCATGAGATATGAACTTTTTTCTTTCCTTCCTAAGATCCACACTTGTCTTTTATTCTGCTTGACCGAATTGGTGGTCAAATGAGGGAGACAAATTTCTTATTTATACTAGTTAAGTCACTTCAATCAAGGTCGACTTGTCCTAAGTAGGGTTGACTTGCACAGGGGTCAAAACAAGTGGTTCTTGACTTTGAAAATTCATTTCTCCTCAATGGAGAGGAGTTAGGAGGCGTGTAATAGCTCCTTGGAAAGGGATAAAAGAGATATTTAAGCCTATGCTAATCTCTTCTTCAGCTGAACATACCTTTGACATCAATAACAATTAATTCTTCCAAAAATCTCCCCCTTTGCTATTGATGACAACTTTGATAACTGCTCCCCTTAACATACAACTGCTCTTCCTGACTTCATTGCTCCCCCTAACTTGATGTTCTCCCCCTTCGACATCTATATGTAAGGGATGCTCTACTGGGATGCAAGAGAGATGACCCCCATATTTTGAAAAATATATTCAAATGCTTCTCGAGGTAGGGGTTTTTTGAAGATGTCTGCAATCTATTCCTTAGTGTTGAGATATTCCATTTTGATGTTTTGTTCTACAACTTGTTCTCAGAGAAAGTGGTACTTGATTGGAATATGTTTTTTTTAAATGCATGACTGTATTTTTGGGGACATTGATTGCACTGTTATCGTAATAGGTAGTGATAGGCTAATTTGGTTCTATTTTGACATCCTTCAATGCTTCCTTCATCCATAGGATTTGTGTACAAAAATCTCCCACTGTTATATACTCGGCTTCAACTATGGAAAGAGATATATATGTTTGTTTCTTGCTTAGCCAAGATACAAGATAGTCTCCTAAGAAGAATACATTCCCTCTAGTGCTCTTTCGATCATTAATGCTTCTAGCCCAGTCTGCATTGGTATATGTTGTGAAGGTAATATTTGTTCTCTTAGGGTACCATAGTCCAAAATCAACAGTGCCTTTTAGATATCTGAGAGTTCTTTTTACAACTAGAATGTGTGATTCGTTAGGGGTTGAATGGAACCTTTCCACCATACCTACTTCCTGCATGTGTTGCGAAATCAAGGGCTTTTAGGAGATTTCTATTCTTGATAATTACTTGTGATTTTCTTTATGCTTAATTAGATCTCGTCTTTGATTGATTATTATTATTTTCTTTTCATCAAGTCAATTATCAAATACACAAGAGATACAGTATGTAGCCTTGTAATCCAGGGCCAAAACCTCTCACTCTTTGAGAGGAAAAACCCGATCATAAATTATTCTTATAGATCTTCAATTGACGAGTACCAAGACCAAGACAAAGACACTTGACGCAAGCATCCTCCCAAGACCCTTGTCACTAGCCTTTGCAGCTCTTCTCGGCTTCTCCTTTGATCCTTCTTTTTCTGCACTGCACATTCGACTAGAGAAACTCGGTCTCTATACTTTAACAACCTTAGATTGAGTGCTTATTCTTGACTTTCTTCAATCTCTCCCTCGACTCCCTATATATCTCTTCTCAGTCACCTTTCTGCATCCTTTACATGTCACGTTATAGGCATAATCGAAGTCTTTTATGTGCTGCAACAGGGTTCGACCTTTTTATGAGATATGCGAGATATATATAGACCCAAGAAAAAATTACATAGACCTTATCCCTTCGTTGATATGCCTCCTTCTTCATACTCCTTTTAGTCCCTTAACTTCGCACTTATATGAAATCCTTGACCGAATTCGATGCTCTGAAATGAGCCCGAGTTATGCTACCTATATAGGTTGTCTTTTAGTCTTGGAGGTTGACATGATCATTGGAGGAGAGCCAAATTATTCATGGAGGATCCTTATTATATCTAGGACGACTTGGAGAGGCCTAGTGACAAGGTCTTGGAGGATTACTTTTACATAGACAAATGTGCCTTTTTACAAGTGTAACATGACTTCAATTACATGATAATGACTCTATTATTTTTATGACAAGATGACAAAATCCTAGAGACTCCAGAATGAGCGTCTTTGACCTAAAAATAAAATCTCTTTCATGAAACCCATGATGCAAGTAATGCAACAGATTCATTTTATTTTTCTTTGTATCTTCTTACATAAAATCATAATTACATGTCATTATGAAGACCGAACCTTGTTACACTTTTCAACACTCCCTCTTAACTAGGGATACTTGGTCATTCTCAATCTGAAGAATCTCATAAGAAGAATAAGATTGGTAACCCATCTATATAGCATCATAAAAACCAACGTTGTCACATAGAAAGGCCTTGACTAACAACTCCATCCCTCCATGATATCTTGAGCCCAATGCTGGAGAGACCAATGATTAATAGACACCTTCATCATTGTCTCTCTTGGAACATACCCCATCGAGGTTCTCTTAGAGTATTTTAAGGACTATTCTTATCTTGGATTCCTAGTCCTCAGAGAATATCAGTCCTTCTACGACTATCTTATCTTGGATTCCCAGTGCTCAAAGAATATTGGTCCTTCCAGGACTCCTCTTATCTTGGATGCCCTACTACATCCTCAAAGAGTATCAGATGCCAGATGTTTACCCAATCCTCCATCCCGTCTTCCTAGGTGAAGACCATAATGATGTGTCTATCCCCCCCTCTTAATTATAGAGGACATATTCCAATAAAGGAATGTACTCATTCCTATACAGGGAATGTACATAAGCTCCCTCTTGGCTTAGGAATTTCCAAGTTTTTACCAAGTAAGAAACTTGTTTTCAGGCTCCCTCTTAATCAGGGACCTACAAAAATTTCTTAGGTGGAAATAATGGGACAACCAGCTGCTCTGAACAACTCCTTCCTTTGTTGTTATGAATTTCTTATTTGTTTTGGAGTCTTCATCTGTTGGGACCTCTTCATAGGGCACAAACCATCCATCACTTTTATCAATGAGTCATGCCATCATTCCTTTTCATCAGAGAGTGATCCATCAATATTTTCATCTAGCCTAGCTTCATGTCATGCTGCTATCCTCATACCATATTTCTTTCAAGGATCTTTCATCCTACCACATGGTTATTAACGGTGGAAGACATACACTTCCCTTTGGCAGCCCTGCATAAGCTCATCCAAATATTTTAATATAAAATGAACACTTAATCAAAATTACCTTTGTGATGGTATTTCATCATGACATCTTCCTGTAGGTATCAATATCTTTCATACATGTTGACACATCTCCCAAAGATATTCATTGTCAAGGGTCTCCATCTTTTTCAGACTTCCATCGTAATATTCATATCTTTTCGGGAGATTTCCTAGTCAAGTTTTCTTGGTCTTCTTGGATGTTGATTGCCTTTACCATGGTTGCATATCTTATGATCTCTTCCTTTCATCACACATTTTATTCCATTCCCAAGAGTTTCCAATCATAGTTCCTTGATTGTAGTCAACCACTTCATACTCCATATGATTAGATATTATGTTTATTTCATCTAGTGTGATCTTATGCCTTCTTGCATTCTTTCAGAGGAGGATATCTTTTTCCTTTGATCATACTTCTAAAGATAGAAGTATAATATTTGCAACCATATGACATGACTACATAATATCCAGTGTAAGCATATATATACCTCTTCCCTTCTTTTGCGATCATCTAGACTTTCTTGTAGAAATTTTCATTTGAATGAAAGAGATTCATTCCATTGACCTACTTCATCATATCCTAATCCCTTGAATTATACAAGTTAGAATTCTAGATGAAACATTTACTTCCTTTCTAAAACAGTAAATCCGATGAGGATTTCATTAGAAAATCGTTCATATTCTTATTAGCATATGTTTCCATATTGATTAATGAATGATGAGCCTTGACCTAGATGACTACCGTTTCTTTCATGAATGTCATTTTAAGTGAGGTTTCAAGAGCTACATACTTCATAGCATGATTGTCATATATTTTGTTCCAGACATCCTCCTATGATAAGTGCTCTTATTTCAATGCTTCTATCATGATGCCAATTTTAATATGATGCATATATCTAATATAAAATGCTTCCTATCTTATAATTTTACAACAGACAAATACTTTATAGTGAAGAAGATTATCTCTATTGTAGTAGATATCTCTCCTTATTTTTTAGGCTTCTTTGTCTCAGGTTCTTCCATTTTTCCAACAATATGGGCTTCCTCCATTTTTCCTTGTCCTTATTCAATTTAGGGCAAATTCTTTTATAGTGCTCAAGTTCGTGACATCCATGGCATCTTACCTTATCCATTTTCCTCCTTTTCTTTTGAGGATCAAATTTACCAAATCTTCCCTTTCTCCTTGTCATGGAAGCATAGGCTTGATTTTGTTCATTTGATCCCATATCAACCTGGTTTCTTCTATCTTAGATAGATACCATAGATATTGGAATGGTGTGGCTTCTTTCTTCCCATATATACTTGAAGAGAAGTTTCCCCATCCGTCTTGCAGAGCATTCAGTACCATTGTGGTCATTTATTTATCAGACATAACTTCTCCTAGTTCTTGTAGTTGATCTCGTGTTTCAGAGATCTTCATGAAATATGAATTTTTCCTTCTTCTCTTGAGAACTTTAGCTTGTATAATTCTTGCCTAAGTGAGATTACTTCTCCTGCAATACTCATAGAGAACAACTATACCAATTTGTCACATATTTCTTTTGCAGTTTCTAGTTTTGATACATATGGGATGAGAGAGTTTTTTATGGATTCTATAAGAATCCTCTGGGCTCTTACTTATCCCTTCATGTATTTAGTATGTGCTTGAGAATATTCTTTTTAAGGTAGAGTTGCTGACCCTTTGATATGATCCATGCCTTCATTCTCAATAAGATTCAGATTTGTCCTTTTCTTCCATGCAAGAAAGTTTGAAGCCCAAACCAATTTGTTTCTTTCCTTGCAAAAAGACATTTTGAAAGATTCAGATGAAGTCATAAATATAATTACTTGTGTATATGCTTCTTTCTCTACTTTCTTGCTCCTTGAATTTTATGATGATATAGATAGTAGAAAGACTCCTTGATGAAAATAGTTTCCTTCAAGAGTGGTATAAGGAGGTAGATCACCTTATACCTTTGATGATAAATGTTCTTAATGATGTCTTTAAAATGGTGACTTTCCTTCAATAATTGAGATATTTCCTTAGAACATTTGAAGATAATGGTCACTCCCTTGATCTTTCTTTTCTAGGAAGGAACTTGATGTATAGGTCCTTCAATTTAAGAAGGATCTTTGAGGTCTCTTGAGATGAATTGAGGGTTTCATCAACTTCTTTGCAAAATTATTGTATGATGATCTTTGATGTCTTCCTTAAAACTTGATTCTTGAGTGTCTTCTTACTAGAATTCCCTTTCTTGACTTCAACACCTAAGCTCTGATACCATGTTGAGAAATCAAGGGATTTTAGGAGATTTCTCTTCTTGATAATTACTTGTGATTTTATTTATGCTTAATTAGATCTTGTCTTTGACTGATTATTATTATGTTCTTCTCATCAAGTCAATTATCAAATACACAAGAGACATAGTATGTAGGCTTGTAAGTCAGGGCCAAAACCTCTCACTCTTTGAGAGGAAAAACCCGATAATTTTTTTTTCTTATAGAGCTTCATTTAATGAGGACCAAGACCATGAAAAAGACCCTTGAAACACGCATCCTCCCAAGACCCTTGTCACTAGCCTTTGCAGCGCTTCTCGGCTTCTCGTTCGATCCTCCTTTTTCTGCACTGCACCTTTGAATAGAGAAACTCAGACTCTTTACTTCATCAACCTTAGATATAATGATTCTTCTTGGCTTCCTTCAATCTCTTCCTCGACTCCTTATATACCTCTTCTTGGTCACCTTTATGCATCATTTACATGTCATGTTATAGTTAGGACCGAAGTCTTTTATGTCTTGCAACAAGCTTCAACCTTTTTCTAAGATATATGAGATATATATAGACCCAAGATAGAATTACATAGACCTTATACCTTTTTTGATATGCCTCATTATTCATACTCCTTTCAGTCCCTTAAAATCGCACTAATATGAAATCCTTAACCGAATTCGATGCCCTAAAATGAGGTTGAGTTATGTTACTTATATAGGTCGTCTTCTAGTCTTGGAGGCTGACATGATCATTGGAAGAGAGACGACTTCTTCATGGAGGATCCTTATTATATTTAGGCCGACTTAGAGAGGCCTAGTGACAAGGTCTTGGAGGAATACTTTTACATAGACAAATGTGCCTTTTTACAAGTGTAACATGGCTTCATTTACATGATAATGACTATTATTTTTATGACAAGATGACAAAATCCTAGAGACTCTAAAATGAGAGTCTTTGACCTAAAAATAAAATCTCTTGCTCATGGAACCCATGATGCAAGTAATACAAATTCATTTTATTTTTCTTTGTCTCTTCTTACATAAAATCATAATTACATGTCATTATGAAGATAGAACCTAGTTACACTTTACAACATCGTGATGTCTAGTCGTGAAACTGTAAGATATAAAAGATCACCATCCTTGCTCAACTTACAACCTATAGTCATAGGTGTCCTTACCACAACACATTCTTCCATTCTAAACCTCTTAATCATTTCCTTTAGGTACTTTGTTTGTGATATGAAAATTCCAACATTGGTTTGAGATACTTGAATTCCAAGAAAGAAAGACAACTCTCCAATCATTGTCATTTCAAATTCTTTTGACTTCTATTGAGCAAATTTTTGACTCATTTCGTCATTGTTGTTGGCAAAACTCAGATCATCCACACATCCTAGTGTCATTAGTAGATCGTCTTTGTCCATATTTATGTAAATGCTGCTTCCTGTAACTCCTTTCTTGAACCCGTGTTGTTGAAGATACTAATCAAGTCTAGCATACCAAGTTCTTGGAGCTTGTTTTAATACATACAAGGCCTTCTTCAATTTGCATACAAAGTCTTTATTTTCTGACAAGTCAAACCCTTCTGGTTGGTCCATGTATACTTCTTCTTTCAAATTTCCATTTATAAAGGCCAACTTCACATCCATATGATATACTTTTAAGCCTTTTGAACAAGAAAATGCTAAAAACATCCTTATAGAATCTTGCCTGGCAACAAGAGAGAAAGTCCCTTCAAAGTCAATTCCTTCAATTTGAGTATACCCCTTGCACACCAATATTGCCTTGTTTCTGATGACTTGTCCATCTTCATTCATTTTGTTCTTGAAAACCCACTTAGTTCCTATGACATTTTTATCTTTTGGACAAGGTACTAGTTCCCATGTTACATTCTTTTTAATTTCATTCATTTCCTCTTCCATTTCCTTTTCCCAATGTGGATCCTTTCTGAAATAATTTCATTCTATTTGGGATAACAGAGAAAAATCACTTATTTTTGGTGTGTTAGCCATTCTTCTTCTTGTTTGTATACATGATAAAAAAATATGATCGAATTAACACTTTGCAAGATATAAAATAATGGGTCTTAAAATTTTTTTTCGTTTGTATGTGTCTAAGTATGAACAAGTAAATTAAATGAATAACACAATATAAATGAAACATGTGCTACTAAAATCCAAACTATGGAAAAATAAGAGCAAAGAAAAGAAACATCAATACAACCAGATGATAATAGAGTTCACCCATCTTGGGCTACGTCTTTGGGCCCTGCTCCAATGATGATGAGGCCGCTTTATTAAGCACAACAACTGAATAATGAGTACATACACATATTTTTCAGTACAAGAAACGACCCTCTGATCGAGTGGTGAGGTATCTCCTACAAAGAGACGTTATCCTACAAAGAACTTGTTGAAGAATGTAACTAGGTTCAGTCTTCATAATTTGTACTTGAGTCAAATGTAATATATATTTGTCAAAACAAAGGCAAAAATATTTTTTATTGACTTTTTAAAGCATGGGTTTCATGCTTGGGTCAATTATAGGTTAAGATCCATTTTAGGCTTTAGGTTGTTGTCAAAGTCATTTACTATTTGGTCAAAGACTCCTCCATCAAGTTTGCCTCTTCATCCAAGTCATCAAGTCAACCTCTTCATCATTGTCTTCAAGTCGACTTCCCTCAATATACTCATGTCAGACTAAAACAAAGACACACCTCTTCAAGATTTCATGTCGGCTCAGTAAGGATAGATGAACTACTATATATGCAAAGCTAGGGTTTTCACGTTACAATACCACAAAATTTCAGGTCAATTACAGAGACAAGTTTGGATGGAAATTTCAGAGAAAAGTATTTTGATGGATAAGATCGGATCATCTCAGAAAAGAAGTCCGGACATTACAGTGAAGAAATTTCGGTGCCATTATAATGATATGCGTTCGGTGCCATCACACCAAGAAGGTCCCACATCTTCAGTACCATTACAGTTTGATGCTACCACAGGAAGAAAGATTCGGTGCTACTTCAGTAGTAAGGTTTCGATGCCTCTACAGTGGCAAATGCGTGGACTCAGTGCTACCACAAAGCTTAGATCACGGTGCTATTGCAGAGATGAGGACTCGATGCTATTGCAGTGATTAGGTCTCGGTGTTATAGCAAAAATAAGGTCTCGGTGTTATAGTAGAGATGAGGTCTCAGAGTTATAGCAGAGATGAGGTCTCAGTGCTCTTACAGTGATGAGGTATCGATGTTGACACATTAAAAAGTATTCAATGCTAGCACGGTGATAATGACAATGAAAGGAAGTCATTAGAAGAACAAATATTGTATCATACTGGAATTTGTCAAGTACACATTGAAGAATGGAATATATTACCCATAGAACTGAAGAAGAACAAATAAGGACGACTTGATGGAGGGAGTCTCTAGTCTAGGTTGTAAGGGTCTTGGTCATCTCATCTTGAATCTACTGAAGGAATTATTTTGATTGGGTTTTCCCAAAGAGTGGGGTTTTTCCCTAGATGTGTGCCTACATCTTGTGTCCTCTTCTATTTGTTTCTTGGCATTAGTCTTGATGATAAGAAAATATAAATCGAAATAACTAATAATAATAACGAAAACATCACAAGATAATGTCATAATAAGAGAAATTATTTAATTTCCACCTCTTTGGATTTCTCAACATGGTATCAGAGCTAAGGTCATGATCAAAGGCAGTTTGAAGACCACTTATACATATTTGAAGCATTCTCAATTTGCATTGAAGATCAAGATCCTAAGGAAATTTCTGGAATTAAGATTCTGATGTATGTTAGCAAATTACAGGATACTTTGTGAGCCTGTCGACTACGACAAATATCTTATCCTTGCCGTCAGATACAGATAATCCTTAAATAAAATCCATTGAAATCTCTTCCCATTTCCGATCTGGTATATGTAAGGGGTGTAACAAACCTGGTGTTGGAATGTTTTCACTTTTATTTCTTTGGAAAATGTCATATTCCACAACATACTTCTGAATATCCTTGCTCATGCCCTTCCAATAGAACAATTGTCGAATGTTGTAGTAAGTCTTGTAGAATCCAACATGTCCAACTGCAAGTGAATTGTGAAATTCCTTTAGGATTTTCAACTTAAATTTGGATGCTGGTGTTAGGTAAATTATATTCTTATACCATAATATGTCATCCTTCCATTCGAAATTGACATATTGACTGATATTCTTAATCATGGAGACACAATCTTCATCCTTGGCATATTCAGTTCGTATTTCATCCAACCAATCTTGAACAAAGATCATGGCGACACATGTTGCATTGTCGTCGTCTTTACGTGAAAGTGCATCTGTGACGACGTTTTCCTTCCCTTTTTTGTGTAATACCTCTAAATCAAAGGCTGACATCTTCTCCATCCACTTCTGTTGCTCTGTTGATAAAGTCTTTTGCTGAAGTAAGAATTGAAGACTGTTGTGGTCAGTTCGGATTGATAATTTACTTCCAAGCAAGTATTGGTGCCACTTTGTTAATGCATGTATGATGGCGAGCATTTCTTTTTGGTATGTTGATATTAACCCTTCTCATTTACTAACTTTCCGAATTTCAAATGCTATAGGGCGGTTATCCTACATTAATACAGCTCCAATTCCAAATCCTGAAGCATCACATTCAATTACGTACAAATGGTTTGGAGAAGTCAGGAGTTGCTAGTACTGGTGTGGTTGACATCACTTCCATTAGTTTCTCGAAACACTTGTGTGCTTGATTGTCCCACTGAAAATAATTATTCTTTAATAAATTGGTTAGGGGGCTGTCAAATGTGCATAGTTTTTAATAAACTGTCTGTAATAACCGGTTAGATATAGAAACCCTCTTAGCTTAGATACGTTCTTGGGTCTGGGCCATTCTCTGATTGCTTTAATTTTGTTGGGGTCTACTTTGACTCCTTCTCTGGATATAACGTGTCCAAGGTATTCGACTTCTATCTGCCCAAAGGTGCATTTTGACAACTTGGCATAAAATTGATTCTTTTCTAAAACAAATAGCACTGCCTCCAAATGTTTGAGATGTTCCTTCCATGTCTTACTATAAACAAGGATATTGTCAAAGAAGACTAATACAAACTTCCACAAGTATGGGTGGAAGAGAGCATTCATGGTAGCTTGGAAGGTGGCTGGTGTGTTCGTTAGTCCAAATGACATAACTTTGAATTCATAATTCCCTTCCCGGGTTCAGAAGCTTATTTTCTCGGCGTCTTCTAATCTTACCCGTATTTGGTAATATCTTGATCTTAAATCTAATTTTGAAAAATATTCTGCACCGTGTAGCTCATCCAACATCTCATCAATGAATGGGATCAGAAACTTATGTTTAATAGTGATCTTATTCATTCCTCTGTAGTATATACATAGTCAGAAAAATCCATATTTCTTCCTAACTAGTACCATGGGTGCAACGTATGGGATTCTACTCTTTGTAATGATCCCATGCTCCAACAAGTCTTGTATCAATCGTTCTATCTTTTTTTTGTGATGATGTGGGTAACGATATGGTTTAGCATTTACTGGTGTGGAGTCTAGTTTAACTTCGATAATGTGTTTGATATTCCTTTCAGGGGGTAACTCCATCGGTAGGTCTTGGAAAACCGTCTCGTATTTCTGGATCAAGGATGAAATTTCCGTTGATTGTGGGTTCCCTTCTGTCGATAATAGCTCCAATTGTTGACTTTGTGCCAAAAATGTTGGAGCTCCTTTGAAAATGATTTTTTTCATTTTTTGAGCAAAGTTAACTTTAGTAGGTGGGGCATGGAACCCCAAAAAAATGTATTTACTTCCATCCATTTTAAACTTAATGGATTGCTTTATATGATTTGATGAATACGTACCTAGTGTTCACAACCATTGTACCCCTAAAACGACATCTACTCCTCCTAGGGGAACTATATAAAAACTAGATTCTATCTCATATTCACTTATTTGCAACTTGACCTTCTGGAACTTGCCTACTCCATCTATTCATTTCCCATCCGCTACCATTAATTTTAAGTCTGCTACAGGATAAGAAAAAATGTTTAGTATTTTCGCAATATTAGTCTTGTTCTGCTTCACAGTTATAAAGTTTTTGGGTTGTACATTTGTGTCCTGCGAAATATTTGTCTCCACACTTCCAACATTTCCTCTCTTATTTTCTTTTAACATTAGATGGTTGTTTTCCTTCGCTGCGCATTGGTGGGGGAACTTATTTTCTCGATTTTTCTGCGGATGGTCTACTTGACTTCCCCTTGGCGTAACTACTTGCCTTCTCATTATTGGCATATGGATTTCTATGAAGTTTATATTTTCATTCGACAATTATGGTTGCATGTTTGGCCTCCTCAATGGTGTTGGGTTTATATAATTTTAATTCTTCCCGAATGTATTCCTTGAGGCCACAACGATACATTTTTAATAATTCTTTGTCTGAAAACCCTCTTTTCCTTACTGCTAATACTTCCCATTCGTGAGTGTATTCACTCACCGATCCTTTTTGTTTGAGGTGAAAAAATCTTTCGTATACATCATCCTCTTCCTCGTCATGAGACCTTTTCAAAAGAGAATTCTTAAAATTTTCCCAGTTGAACGAAAGGCCACTACATTTAGAGGACCACCACATAAACTAGTCATATGCTTCTCCTTCTAGGTAGTTGGATGCTGTTACAAAGTTTTCTCGCGAACCTAACGACGGGTTTGCTAGAAAAATGACGTTCATTTTGTTTACCCAAATGATGGCGCCATTACGGTCCTTGCCATCATATTTAGGTAGTTCATTTTTAATTTTAAAGGGGTTCCTTTCTAGGGACCTATTATAGTATTGAGCACCTTTAAAATGCACTTGTGGTATTCGCATTTGTAGATTTCTTAGAAAGTCGTGATCTAGAGAATTTTGTCTTCTGGGGACTTAGGGATTTGTGTCGGTGATGGTGGATTAGCCTTCCCCAAATATTGGCTCATGATGTCTTTTAAATATGAAATATCCTTGGCCTTTTTTTCTTGATCATTTACTGACTTTTCAACATTATTAATGCGGTCATTAATCTTACTGAGTTCTTCTTGGATTTTTTTAAAATCATCGTTGTTATTGGAGTTCGTAATTTTATTCCTTTTCTTCTTAGAAGACCCTTTTTTTTTTAATTATATATATATATATATATATATATATATATATATATATATATATATATATATATATATATATATATATATATATATATATATATATATATATATATATATATATCAATCAACCTGTCACAAAAAACCCGTCCTCTTAAAAAAAGAGAGACCCATCTGCTTTAATATAACCTATGATTATAATTATCGATCACCCGTAAAAAAAACCCGGCTGCTTTAAAAAAGAAAGAGCTGTTTGCTTTAATAGTAATCGTCACCCATTCGATTTAAAAAAAGAGATCTGTTTGCTTTAATATTAATCGTCACCCCTCTGTTGACAAACATCGATTCAGGGGTAAAGTCACGTTTGTTCACTGGAGTGATATGAGCCACGTTTGACCGCACTACCCAAATCTGACAGCAACCCCAAACATTCACAACCAGGACTGCCAGCGGCACCGTGGAGTCCAGACCGTTTATTACACAACAAATCAACAGTTTATTGCACAACCGACAATGGGCCTATTTTCTGAACGTTGTGGTTGAGGGATCGGAACAAAATACTTCCGCAGTGAGTGGTGGTGGATGTGAGTGATCGTGGAACATTAGAGTGAGGAGGTCGATAGGGCCATCGAACCATAAGTGTGGACCTTGTCTAGTGAATGATTTCTCTGATACAAACTGGAGCAAATAACTTGTACGCTCAGGCTCAATAATTCTCAAATGCTCGATAAGCGATAAAATAGATAAATATTTATTGATATGAATTGAATTGATGATTACAAGGCTGAGGCGGTGCTCCTTAAATAGGAGTTGACTGGCCACGCCCAATCAAAGAGACATGTCCCTTGGGGACTAATGTACCTTCATTTTTACTAAATAATTACTTAACTAACTAATTACATTAATAATTAAACTAATTAAAGAATAATTTAATATTTTTAATGGTTATGAACTTAAATTCATAACAAACATCCTGTCAGTTTGGGGGTTAGAACCAACTAAACAAAACCTGGCTAAGGTTTCCCTTCTGCCATTGTCACACGCTGAGAGGGTAGGGGATGAGAAGATGAAGTGGAGTCTTGTGGAGGGGTTTGTTTCACTAAAGGGTGTTGACCTCAAAACCATATCCCCACGGGTCACTGACCGACTAGGGTCAGGTATTTCTCCGGTT
This sequence comes from Pinus albicaulis, assembly GCA_034641835.2. Classification (NCBI taxonomy): domain Eukaryota; kingdom Viridiplantae; phylum Streptophyta; class Pinopsida; order Pinales; family Pinaceae; genus Pinus; species Pinus albicaulis. The sequence goes on along the minus strand of JAXQQM020063724.1, from coordinate 29,024 downwards.
TCGATAGGGACAAGGGTGGAAAGGGATAACCCATTCTTGACTTCAGTGGAAAGGAAAGGCTCCTCAAAACTCTCTGTTTGCCCTATGTTGTTCCATTTCAGTGGTCTAGAGGACATAGTTTATGGGGTTGGAGGTGAAGGGAAGGTGGGGTTTAGTGCTGGAATATGTGTCAGGGTCTTGAATGAATATGCGGCAAGGGAAGGGGGGGCGACATGGCATGATGGCACAAAGAGCCTAGTCTCATGTGCGGGAGATGGCTATTTTCTTCCGGTGGGTATAAACGAGAAATACACCCCTGGGTTAAAATTCATAGGCTGGGGAACTCAGGGAGGATTCAGAAGCTTCACTTATGGGGGATGAGTGGTGGTATCTTAGGCCAACCGGGGGCTTTCAGAGAAAGGGAAGGGTAAATTTTTGCAGAAGGAGGTCTGATAATTTGGGTAGTGGGAAGTGCGGACCCAACATCAGGGGCTTTGGTACAAATCCTGAGGCTGGTAGGGGCTGAAGGTGGTCCGTGGGAGGCTAAAAAATCTTCTGATAATCTAAAATATGGGGAGGTATCTGGAGGAAAGGAAAAATCCTTAAGGGTTTCAGTGAAACATGATAGACAAGTGGGAGTAAAAAGAAAGAAGGGTAAAGTCATAAAGGAATGTACAAAATTTCCCAATTTGGTCTTCGGGGTTGATCTACATTTTGACAGTGTGATGACAGCTTCAGAATCGATCCTGGTAGGAAGAGCGAGGGGAATTTTTTCCTCTGTGGAATACATTCCAGATTGGATAGAGAGGAGTTGGGTTGAGGTACTAGACAGATATGTGGAGGTCATCACCTTGTCTAAAAGGTGGTTTATGGTAATTTTTAATAACCCATCTACTTTGGAATGGGTTTTGGAGAGACAGTGGGGGTTTGGTATTGCCTTGATACTTTTCAAGAGATGGAATCTGTTATTCGATTTGAACAGAGAAAGGGTGCATGAAATACCTGTGTGGGTTAGGCTTCCGACGCTCCCTCCTCATTTCTAGACTGTGGATGTATTTCAGGAAATTGGGAATAGCTTGGGTACCTTCCCGGAGGCTTATATGGAATTCTTAGAAACCTGCTCCAGAAATACTGCTCGCATATTGGTCAAATTAGCCCTAAGGGAGGGGCTGATTGTGAAAATAGATCTAAATATGGAATGTCATGCATTATAGTAGCTGATTGATTATGAACATTTGCCATTTCGTTGTCACAAATGTCATAAGCTGGGACACTTGGCCCAGGACTTCCCTCTTGGTTTTAATAAAATAGATGTCATAAAAGTGGCTCCAATAATGGCCCAAGACTTAGGCGAGAGGGCAAGCCTCAGGAGGATATGGATGGCAAGCGGGAATTGGGTGGGGAGGATATTTTACGACAGACAGTTGAGGTGACCCCCATGGATGCTCTAGACACACAAGGTAGAGTTGAGGAGCTGGATGCTGTGATGGAACCCAGCCAGGAACAGATGGTGCCTCCCCCTACTGATCCAACATTGGATTTAGCTGGTACTACTCCCTGTCCCTCCTCTCCTACTTTAAACTCTTTTGATCTTTATTAAATTGCATGAGGATGCCTGATCCCTCCAGGTTGGAACCAAATTCTTCTCTATGTGTTAGCAACCTATCTTTGGCTATGTGCAATATTATAACTACTATCCCTAAACATTTTATCAACACTGTCCCATATAACATGAGACCTAGATACAAGAAGATGATGGAAAATGAGATGTTTGGAGGGTTAGGGAAAGTGCCCCCAATTGAAAAAGTAAGAAGAAACAGGGGGAGGAAATCAGATCTCTCAAAATCTCAGTTAAAAGCTATAATCGACATAGTGGATGGCAGAAAACTCTCCCTCAAAGGGTCACTTAGAGGAGTGGTTTCCTCGAACCTTGTGACCAAATGATTCTGTTATATTTCAACTAGCCCTAAAACACCTAAACAACTAGCTCTCAAAGACCTTATTCACTCCTACAAACCAGGTATCTTGATGTTGCAAGAGACTCTGGGATCATTAGTTCAAGTTACAAATTTACTTTCATATTTCCTCCCCTAGGAGGTATTTTTTCACCTCTGATGTAAGGGGTCAGTCTGGAGGCCTGGCTATGGGGTTAAAGAATGGTACTGTTAAACTAAATAACTCTTGGACCTCTGAGCTCCTGATTGGGGTGGAGGTGTCCTCGATGGAACTTGGTATTAATTTCACTATAGTTAATGTCTATGGGCCATGCTCTGACATAGTGGGTTTCTGGAACACCCTCCTAGCCAATCTTACATGACTGGACTGAATTTTATTGTGGGGGGTGATTTAAATTTCTCTTTGGGAAGGTCTGAGGCTTGGGGTTCGAATGCTAGGGCTGACCCACTAGTAGAATTTTTCTTGAAAAAGTCGAGGGATGGAAACCTAATTGATTCAAATATTATTAAGGTCACCCCTACCTAAGGGAACAATCGTGTGGGGGAGGCATGCGTCACAAAGAGGATGGATCGATTCATTCTTACTGATGAATTTTCCATTTAGGCGACTGGCTTTCGTTAGTGGGTTGGCACAGGGGGAGAATCGGACCATAGCCCGATCCTACTGGATTTGGTTGGGTCGAAAAAAAAATCCAGGTTCTCCTTTTAAGTTCAATGTTGGATGGCTAAAAGAGGAGGAATACCAAAAGTTGGTTGTTGATACATGGAGGCCTTTTCCTGAGATCTAGGGTGGTACCTATGCCCAAAATTTTGTAAATAATATGAAAAACATAAAGAAGGATATCATTATCTAGGCAAATGAAAAATAAAATAAAGATCCCAAGCTCTTCGGGATATTTCTGAGGCCCTTGAACAGATGAATAGTAATGGTGTTGAGGGTTACCTGGATGAAGCGTCGAGAGGTAGAATAAAGGAGTTGGAACTCAGGAGAAGGAAAATCCACAGTGACAAGGAAGAACAATGGAGGTTAAAAATTCATGCTATATTGTTATCCGTTGGAGCTGAGAACACCAATTTTTTCCATAATTATGCCAAGGGTCGAAAGAACTCAAACACCATATGGGAGCTTGAAAATACTGAGGGATGAATGGCTAAATATTTTCAAGACCTATCAAAATTTGGGAAAATACACTTCAAGAATATTTATGGGAACCAGGGAGGGGTCTCGATTGGGGAAATTATTCAAGTAATCCAACTCTTTCCTCGTTATGCTGATGTGGAGGAAAATAATCTTCTTTTGGCCCCTGTGGAGAAAAGATAGGTTGAGCTTATCTTGAAAGCTATGTAAAAAGATAGAAGTCTGGGACCTGATGGGTGGATGGTGGAATTCTTTCAACATTTTTTTGATCTGATGGGGGAATCCATTACAAATGTGGTGGATGAATCTCTCTCTTTACGGAACATCAATGGTGCCCTCAAAATGACCTTCCTGGCACTTATTCCAAAACAGGACCCCCCCACCAATTTTGATGACTTTAGGTCTAGCTCTCTATGTAATTGTATTTACAAAGTCATTGCAAAAACTATTTCTAACAGGTTAAAGCCTATTTTATCTTATTCCATGATCCGGATTTTATGCAGGAACACAAAAAAATACACATATACCCATAAAAATAGAGATGCAGTGGAAATAATGCTTCATTTCATTAATATCAAATAACATAAATATGCTTACAAACATAACGGAAATAAACTAGCTAGGATGCTGGTAGCGAATCTCTGAGAAGAGATGTGGCGGCTACAGACCTCTGAACTGTGTTACAATGATGCTCGAGGGCCTATTTATTATTGAGAAACAATGGAGAACTGTAAAAGTCCAAAAACCTAACTTTAGGAGATGAAGCGCCAAAACTATGGGCCCCGTTTGGGTAAATTGGTGTTTCAACTTCCCGAGGACGTAACTTCAGCATATGATCTCCGTTTGGCGCATATGATACATCGTTATAAAGATCTATCCGAGGACTAAAACTATTGTTGCGAATATTGATTTTGGAACATAATCATATTCGCCAGAAAAACGATGCCCAAAAAACGTTGTTTAGGGCCTCAAAACGACTCTGGAAGTTCAAGACCTGAAAAACTACTAAAAATAGTAAGTTGCGCTGCAACTTAAAAACTGAAAGCACTGATGGTGGGGGTTCAAATCAAATAGGTGGGTGGCCACCAATGTCCATCTGGATCATTAAGGCCCCAAAACGGCTCCGGGAGTGCAGGACCCGAAAACCTGCTAAAAATAGTAAGTTGTGCTAAAAGTGAAAAGATGCAAGAATTGATGGTGCGGGTCCAAATGGAATAGGTGGGTGGCCATCGATATCCACCTGTATCATTTCATTTCTAAAGAACAGTTTTGTTTCATGGATGGCAGGAAGATTCATGAGGCCATAAGTGTGGCTTAGGAGACCCTGCACAATATAGAAGTGTCAAGGAAGAAATGCATGCTTGTGAAGATTTACCTATCAAAGGCATATGACCCAATCAATTGGCTCTATTTAAGGCTCCTACTAACTCACCTAGGATTCAAAATTGAGTTCATCAATTGGATTATGAGCTGTATTTCTATTGTGTCTTTTGTTGTTCCTATTAATGGGGATGCATCCCCTTTTTTCCAAAATCAGAGAGGGCTGAGACAAGGATGCCCCCTTTCCCCGCTGTTGTTTCTTCTGGCTGCTGATGGTTTAAGTCAATTAATTCATCAGGAAAGGAGAGGTAGGGATTTCTGTGGCATCAAAGTGGCTACAAAAATTTATATATCTCACCTCTCATTCGTGGATGACATTCTCTTGTTCAATAACGGGAATCGTTTGGAAATACAAAAATTGAAAATTATTCTGGATCTTTTTATGAAAGAAACCGAGATGAATATCAACAATCAGAAGTCAACTCTCACTCATGATGGCATCTCAGAGGCTGAGGTGGCTTGGACCTATAATTTGCTTCCTTTTAACCATAAACGTTGGGATCAAGCATCAAATATCTGGGGCACTATCTTAAGCTAAATTCCTACTATAAACAAGACTGGTACTGGTTAGTATCAAAAATAGAAAAAAATGATTAATATATGGAGTCACAAGTGGCTGTTAAGATAAGGGAGAACTGTCCTTATAAAATCAGTCTTAATGGAAAGCCCAATCTACTGGATTGCCCTGGCCTGGGTCCCTGTAGGAATTATTAACAAAATTAGAAGTATCTACAACAACTTCTTATGGTCTGGGAAGGAGGAAAAGACAACTCTCCCATGGGTGGAATGGGAAAAAATTGCAAAACCTAATGAGTGGGATGGCTGGGGTATTAAACACCTCAAGAATTTTGCTACATCTCTGGTGGAAAAATCGGGTTAGCGAATCTTAACAGAAAACAACCTCTGGACGTCGGTGGTAAAAAGAAAATATATTGACCCTACTCATGTGGATGATTGGATTATACTTCTAGAAAAAGACACTAACAAAGTCTCCATGATTTGGAAGGCTACCTTGCTAGCACTTGGTCTGGTGGAGAAAGGTCTGGCTTGGAGAATTGGTAATGGCGAGCGGTGAAGGATAGGTTTGGATCCTTGGGTGGGGTGTAAGAACAGACACATTCTTCCTGAAGGGTTGTTGGAGACTCTTCGTCATGGGGGGATCTTCACTCTGAATCAAATTGATAAGCCGGAAGGCACTACTTTCTGGGCTCAAGCTTGGCTGAATACGGAGGATCTTAGGCTTGACCTCAGTGGGAGTAGGAATGGCAGGGATACATTCATGAACTTGGCCAATCTAGAGTTCGTCTAAAAGACTTCCCAGATTCTCTATGCTTGGTACACTCAAAATCGAGTGTCTACTCCCCCAAAGAAGGATATGGGTACATAATGAAAAATAAATAAAGAGGGAATCATGAATGGTGGTTTAAGACACTATGGAAATTGATAGGTCCGGAAAAATCAACTTTTTTTCTGCTGCATCATGATGAGGAAGGTCCCAACATGGGATATCCTTTAAAGGAGGTTTCTGTGCGAGCCAGGATGGTGATGTTTATGCAAATCTGTTGAGGAAAAAATTGAACATATTTTCCTCTGATGTAATTTCTCTAAAAAAGTTTGGGATTATACTCTAATGCTCTGCAACATTAAGGATGTTTGGAGAGGTGATAATTGTAGCGAGGCTTGGAAATATTGGTGGGATTGCTAAAAATACCAATATTACAGGTGCCTCCCACTCATAATTTCATGGGGTATCTGGCTGGCAAGAAATAAAGGCATTTTTATGGATGTTTCCTCTTCTCCCTCTTTAGTGGCAACAAAATGTGCAGTTATCTTATCTTCCATCCCCTCCTCCATATCATCAAAAACCCTAAGGATCGTTAGGATTTAAGAAATTGATCATGAGATCTCATGGGCCTATTTCGACAGTGCTGCGGAAAATCATGGTGCTTGTGGGGCTAGTATGATTATCTATAAAAGTCAAAATGCTTCTTTGGATGCCTCTGTGGGCCTTGGAGAAGGCATAAACAATTTTGTTAAACTTCAAACATTAAAACTCCTTATCTGCTAGCTTATTCATGTGGGAATTGTTTCAATTCAAATATTTGGGGACTGCTAGAATGCCATAAATTGGTTTAACAACTCCCAGAGATGTCAAAACATTTTGTTACTTCCAATTCTTGAAGAGATTCAGGCTCTCAAAATACATTTTATATTGATTTTGGTTTGCCATATTTACAGGGAATGGAATGGGGATGCTGACCATTTGTCTAAAGACGGTCTTCGATAAGTTCAGGGCTCGTGGAAAACAGAGGAGAAGAACGGCTCGGTTTTCCGTATGTCGGGCACCAGGCCATATTGACCGGTTTTTCTTCCGACTTTATGTGTTGTTTATTTTTACTCCAGAAATGCTATATCTCTCAGATATTTTGTATATTTTTTACATACTATGAACTCGATGTAATTCTTTCTGCTTTAGTTTTAATTTCTGCTACTATTATGACATGGTAAACACTGCTATACTCTGCTTTTCTCTGGTTGTTTTCCCTTATGGGCGACATGTTTTTATTTTTTATTTTTGATGTGACTATGGGGTGTTTCTCCAATATGGAGGCCCTGTTATTTGGCATGTTACTATGTGGTTCTCTTGTGCTCACCATGGCTTGATGATACACTATTATTGTGGTGGTTCATAGGCAATGGGTATATTTGGATGTTGTCCCGATCTGGGCAGTTCTCTCAGCAGGCCCCTCTTGGATGTGGGTGATGTTTTCATAAGGAATGTTGTGGAATATAAGATGTAATTTTATTTTATTATTATTATTATTATTATTGTTATTTATTTATTTATATTTATATTTATATTTTTTTCTGGGAAAAAAATAATTATATCAGGAATAAATTGAAAATTTCTCAAGATAGGAAAAATAAATATGTATATTAGCAGAGGATGCATAAGGAATTCCAAGTGGGGGAGCATTTTTACCTCTACATTAGACCAAGTAAAATTTCCTTTAGGATTGGTTCTTGTGCCAATTGTGCACCATAGTTTTATGAACCATTTCATATTTTAGAAAGAGTGGGGCTTGTGGCCTACAAATTGGCCATAGCATTCACAATTAAGGCTCATGTTGTTTTCCATATATATTTACTTAAAAATTATGTACATGATGCTAATAATGTTGTTGATTGGTCTGTGATACAAGTGGATTACGAGGGATAATTCTATTTAGATCCATTGTGCATTTTGGATCAGAGGAAGATCACGCTCCGGAATCGATTAATCAAGTAGCTCAATGTGCAATGGAGGAACTCTAGACCAAGCAAAAGCACTTGGGAGATTATTTAATAGATGAAGGTATCATACCCAGTTTTTTTTGTTGGATAAGAAAATGTAAATATAAATGTAAATGAATGTAAATATTTGCGTATATAAAGCTAACTATGAACCTTATATTCAATATAAAATAATATTGAGTTTGGTGTTTGGTAAAGAGCATTGTGAAACATTGTGCTCGACATTGAGCTTGGTTGAAATTGCGTTAGGGTATAGAACACCGAGGATGGTGTTCCACTAAGGGGGTGGGGTCTGTAACAACCCTTTTTGGTAACCCCCCTTGTATTTATCATTGCGAATTGTAATTCATGTAAATATTGTGGAAATGTAAACACAATCACTGGTTGTGAGGAGTGGAAATGGATTCAAAGTTTTAAGCAAGAGTTTCTTGGGAATTGGTTAATTTAAGGATGTTCATTTAATGGCCACCAACTTTTTGACTGGGTTTTAATGGCTTACATGGTAGGCAGGGAGGTCGAGTATGGGATTCCTAAATAGAGGGAAAACCCATACCCATTTTTTCTTTCCTGGTGGGATGCGTTGTGAGGTCAAAGTGTAAGGGCCACGAGGGGCTTGGTGGGGGAAAAAGGAGTAGCCTACAGAAAATTAGGACACATTAATCATTTGAGTGTAAGAGAGTGAATGACACACAGAGATCAAGTGTGGTGGAGATTGGAAAATTTCACATACATGAGTAGTGTGTTGTAGGTGTTGTATGCGAGGTTCAACATATAGGGAATTGCAAGTGAATTTGCGGATTAGAAGGAGAATGATGGAATAAGAAATGGTGCTAGAGCAAGAGAAATATGGAAGCGTGGTCGAAGAGGAAGAACATGTGTAGGCACTATGCCTTTTGGAATCCTACGAGGTGGAGGAGGTGGAACACAAGGTTCTTTGGATCCCCGGTTTGTAGAGGGAAATATTTGTTGTTTTTGATATCTTCAAGATTATTAGATGGACATCAATGTGCTTTCAGTTCCTGGGTGAACAGGTGAAGACACTGGAGGATACAACCCTGAACCAAGTGGATGGAGTTGAGGTAGTCTCTGGATTCCTTTGTGATCTATTGATTGGAATCAATTTTAATTTCCTTTGATCACTTAATCCTTAGACTATGAATCTGGCTCAAGGGTGGACAATTGAAAGAAATATCATAGTGTAGTTGGCCTATGGTTGGGTGTAGAGTGGAAGTGCCTCCCTTAATTTCTTGTCATTAAGATATACAAACAAATGTACTAGCTTGTATTCTATTGCATTGTGAATGTGAAATGTTGAAATTTGCAACAAGAAACATTGAAATTGGCATCCAAAAACAACATGAAAACACCCACACTAGTGTGGGATCACAGGTCACATAGTGATGGGTCCTAGAGATACATTAGTGCGCAAGCCAATTTATTAAATAAATTGGAAATGTGTCTAATTTAATTTTCCCTTAATTAATGGACAATAAATTGTAATCTTATCTCATAATCACTTGTAATAGTTAACTGAGTGTGATAGACTTAGCTAGCTCATGAAATTCGAGTTGAGGGTGGTTGGTGAGGCATGTAGAGTGTTTCTATTTGTTTTAGAGTCCAAGTTGCAGTTAGTGTATTAGTTTAATGCATGAGAAATCAGTTAAATCAATTAAGTGAGTTAAAGTCAGTCTAACTAGTTGTAACTGATTGTTGAACTAGTGAGAGGTCAAGTGAATTAAATCATATTTAATTCACATGAAGTGATCTGTCAAGTGACTGATGATTTACTATTAATAGTTGCATGCATGTCAGTTCTTATGAAGACTCAGTTGAGACAAAGGTTAAAGGGATGTTAACTATCAGTTGTATTTTTAGCAAACTGCCCAAATGCAGTTATATAGCCACAAGATTTCCCATGATGTATTACGCAGTCAAGGAAGGCTAATTATCCTATTTAATAGGGATTAATTGCCTAGGGATTGTGTGAGCAAGGCAGGCTAAGTGTTGGTCGATTTTGTTCGGATCAATGTGAGACAGTTGGTAGAGTGCAACAGACTCTTGTGAAAAGAGTGCATTGTATTGTTTCCTGATTCCTTGGTTCATTATACAATAGAGATAGAGGGGTTTTCAGCAACAATCTTTCCCCAGGAAAAATATATGTGTTGTGTGATTGATTTGCTTCTTTCTCTTACTTGGTGTGATTGTGCGATCATGTTTATTTTCAGCAAATATTGTAGAAGGATTCACTATCTTGTTTTAGTATATTGCATGATCGGATTGAATCCATTGGTATACATATTATTTGCATAATTTCTACATGGTATAAGAGTGCCAGAAATCACTACAGTGGAGAATAAATTGAGTTTGTGTTGAATAGTATCCAAACTTGCAAATACTTTCGTTGGTGCGACAAGCGGATCGAGATGCCTTTCAATGGATTAAGATTGGAATATGCACTTGAGGGCAGTTCTAATTATATTGCATGAAAAGACATAATGGAGGCAGTTTTGGAGGAAAATGGGTTGAAATAATTAATTGATAATGATATTCCCAAGCCCGCAACAACAAACACCGCTCTTCTTGATGCTTGGAAAAAGAAGGTAGGAAGGGCGAGGAGGATCTTATTAGAGGGAGTTCGAGATCACTTTGTCTCGAGTATCCATGGCAAGGCGACTCTATATGAAATATGGAAGGCCTTGACAGATCTATTTCAAAACAACAACGACCAAAGGAAGTTGGCGCATAAGGACAAGTTCAGGAAAATAAAGAAGGATGAGGGTGAGACAATACCAAAATACTTGGCGAAGTTCACTCAATGTTGAGATGAGCTTGGAAGTGTTGGTGTGACTATAACAGATGATGACTTGGTGAGCCTAGCACTTCTATGCCTTCCCAAGAGCTGGCATAGTTACCAGGACTCAGTGAATGGGAGGGAGAAGTTACGAGATTAGGAACGACTTTTGTCGGATTTAGTACAAGAAGAATTCAGGCAGAATAACATGGATGGATCCTCATCCAAGAATAAAGACGAGGAAGATTGTGCCTTGGCTGGTAAGGCAAATAAAGCTAAGGGAAAGAAATCCCAAGGTGAAGCGGGCAAGAAATACTTGGCCAAGATCATATGTTTTCACTGTCACGAGCATGGCCATTATGCTACAAATTTTCCACAGAAGAAGGCAAGCAAGAAGGAGCCTACAGTTGCAATAGGTGAAGCATTGGCTTCACAATTTGAGCTTGATTTTACTCTTATTGCATGCATGGCCAACAGTGTAATGGGATCCATGTGGTATTTAGACATCGGTGTCTCGTTCCATATGACGGGGAATAGAGATCTCTTTAGTGACTTGGAGGAGAAGGACCTCTAGCAGAACATAGGGTTTGGGGATGACGAGAGGTATAGCGTTACCGACATAGGTACAATTACCTTTCAGAGGGAGAATGGCTCCCATCTCAGACTAGCAAATGTTTTGTATGTTCCAGGTCTAAGGAAGAATCTTATCTCCGTAGCAGTATTGGAAGACCGTGGTTATGAGGTGATATTTAGAAAAGGAAAGGTGTTCCTTAAACAAATAGCCATGAGACAGGTGAAACAGATCAGTTTAAAAGTCAAGAACCTGTATGCACTCGAGGTTGAGGATGCATGCAAGGTTTTGAGGAGAAAAGAAATGGTTAATGACTTGGTGGTTGGGAGGGAGAAATTATCTCTTAACATGCAGTATCAGAAGCAGTCTCAGAAGGTTGTGGAGCAGCCACAATTGGATAAGCAGAGAGGATACCGAGTGGAAGAGTCCACTCAAGTAGAGAGCTCTAGGAGGGGGGAATTTCGATCCAGATGGGCAGAGGGAGTACATTGTTAAGTCCCTATATTAATAGTGTAGTCCCTTATTATGTTAGTGTAGCTCCCATTATGGTTATTGTTGTACCTCTGTAACCCCCATATTGTTATTATTGTGCCCTTACATTATTATTGTTAGGTCGGCTAGGATTACATTGTGGCCCCATGGCTCCTATATATAGAAAGGAGGTTTTGTCATTTGTATCATCCAAGAATTGTTCATTCATGTAATGTATTAGAGGTTTCCCCCTCGAAGTTGCTTATTTCTAAGGCGTTGATATCTCTTTTCTTCTATTTTTGGAGCTAGTTTCACAACATTTGATATCAGAGCTTTGGATTCTAGGGTTTCGTTGCTCTAAACAGGTCATCATGGAATTTTCGCTATAAATTTTTTTCTACGAAGGTTCTGAAGCTGAAATTTTTAGAGTGTGAATAAAAAATCCTGAGGAACATCGTCGCAAAATTGCAGAGCTTGTTCACAATATTTTCAGAGATATGATTTGTGGATGTTAGGGCTTTTTGCAGGCTCCTGAATTTCACTTAAAAGGTCATCGCAAAATTTTCGCTATAACATTTTTTCTATGAAGGTTCAAAAGCTGAAAGTTTTAGAGCGTGAAGTCGAAATCTTGAGGAACATTGTCACAAAATTTCAGAGCTTGGTTCGCAATATTATTGGAGATATGATCTATGGAAGTTAGGTTTTTTTCAGGCTCCCGAATTTCATCTCAAAGAGGTGATCATGGGAAAAGCTTCATAACTCTCTCTCTGAGCATTGGATTGGAATTTTGTAAAAGGAGATTGGAATCAAACGGACTTTAGTTTCCTTTCTATGAATTTTAGAGCCAAAGGGGAAAACAGTGACACGTGGCAAGTCATACAAGTTCGCTCTACTGAACCAGTCCATAATTAGGTCATTGTGGGAGATTGGACATAACGTTGCCTTGAATAATCCAAATTAGGTCAGACCTGTGGAATTCGAAAGAGAATTTAGAGGGCTACCTTAGTGCCAAATTTTAGATATTGAAGATCCGAAATTACAGAGATAATTCAGTTTCAATATCGAGCTCCTCAAAAGCAAGAAAAAGGTGTGTATTTGTTTTTTAAAATTGCATAATGTTTGTTTGAAAAAGTAGTTTGAAGTGATTCCAAGGGAATATTTTAGAATTTTTATCAATATTGGGTTCTATAATGCCTCCAAAAAGTAATTCCATACCCATTAAGCCCTCAAAAAGCTATACTATGATGCATGAAGAGGAAGAATTGTAGTATGAGATATCAAAATTATGGTACCAAGTGCAAGAAATTTCGATCTTAAGAAGAGCAACCGAAGATGACATAGATGGTTTAAAAGTAGAAATGGAGGCTAAGTTGGATGTTTTTAAGGATCAAATAATAGCTAATATGGATGATAAATTAGTGGAAGATCACATCAAGCATCAACAACAAGTTCTCCAACTCTCAAAGGATAACCTAACTTTGGTGCAGAATCTAATGAAATAACAGGAAGATCAACATCACATCGAAAGAAGTTTTGAAGTAGTGACAGAAACAATAAATCGACAAGTACGATAAATTTTAGAGTATCTGAGCAAGTGGAAGAACTTTCCTATAGAAGATTCCACATGGGAGGATGAGAATTTTATACAGAAGCATCAAGAAATAATCAAGTGTTGAGGAAAACACTTGTTTGAAGGAGAGGGGCATGTCAAGTCCCTATATTAATAGTGTAGTCCCTTATTATGTTAGTGTAGCCCCCATTATTGTTATTGTTGTACCCCTGTAACTCCCATATTGTTATTATTGTTCCCTTGCATTATTATTGTTAGGTCGGCTAGGATTACATTGACTATGGGATTACATTATTGTGGACTCTATATAGAAAGGAGGTTTTGTCATTTGTATCATCCAAGAATTGTTCATTCATGTAATGTATTGGAGGTTTCCCCCTCGAAGTGGCTTATTTATAAGGCATTGATATCTCTTTTCTTCTATTTTTGGAGCTGGTTTCACAACATACATGCAGCTATACCTCCAGGTGAGAGGTAGGGAAATTTGCATAATTAATCCCAAGAAGAAATTTGGGGCATGATTCATTGAGATGGTGTGTCTCATGGATCAAACCTGGCTACGAGGAGCCCATAATACCATAGTAGCAGGAAGGATTAGTTATATTGATGCAGTCAAATGTCAGATACTGGAGCACAGATCAAAGTTGGCAACAGTGCAGAGTGCATGGATGCAGATGTCACCAGCGCAGAAAGTCCTGTAGACATGTTCAGTAGGCACTAGCAGTCAAAAGACTTTGATGACATATGCATTATACTGATTCAGTTGCTAGAGGCTATTCAGTTTCATGAGAGTTCCATGTGCGAACAACACTAGGAAGTGTTACATGCAAGAACATTCCAAAGGTACCAGATCGGGATAGTTGATTCCTTTCTTGTTGATAGGGAGTGTTGAAATTTGCAATAAGAGACAGTGAAATTGGCATCCAAAAACAACATGACAACAAACACTAGTGTGGGATCACAAGTCACACAGTGATGGGTCCTAACGATACATTTGTGTGCAAGCCAATTTATTAAATAAATTTGAAATGTGTCTAATTTAATTTTCCCTTAATTAAATTGGACAATAAATTGTAATCTTATCTCATAATCACTTGTAATATTTAAATGAGTGTGATAGACTTAGTTAGCTCATGAAAATTGAGTTGAGGGTGGTTGGTGAGGCATGTAGAGTGATTCTATTTGTTTTATAGTCCAAGTTGCAGTTATTGTATTAGTTTAATGCATGAGAAATCAGCTAACTCAATCAAGTGAGTGAAAGTCAGTCTAACTAGTTGTAAATGATTATTGAACTAGTGAGAGATCAAGTGAATTAAGTCATATTTAATTCACATGCAGTGATTTGTCAACTGAATGATGATTTACTATTAATAGCTGCATGCATGTCAGTTCTGATGAAGACCCAGTTGAGACAGAGGTTAAAGGGATGTTAACTATCAGTTGTATTTTTAGCAAACTGCCCATATGCAGTTATATAACCATAGGATTTACCATGATGTATTACACAATCAAGGAAGACTAATTATCCTATTTAATAGTGATTAATTTCCTAGGGATTGTGTGATCAAGACAGGCTGAGCAGAGGCAGGAAATTGGCTAAGTGTTGGTCGGTTTTGTCCGGATTAGTGTGAGACAGTTGGTAGAGTGCAACAGACTCTTGTGAGAAGAGTGCATTGTATTGTTTCATGATTCCTTGGTTCATTATACAATAGAAATAGAGGGGTTTTGAGCAACAACCTTTCCCCAGGAAAAATATCCGTGTTGTGCGATTGATTTGCTTCTTTCTCTTACTTGTGATTATGCGATCGTGTTTATTTTCACAAATATTGTAGAAGGATTCAATATCTTTTTTTAGTATATTTCATGATCGGATTGAATCCATTGGTATACATATTATTTGTATAATTTGTACATGAAATCATGTTTTTATGGATAATAATAATCGTTGTATCAACGTTATTTATGTAGGAATGGTGTTATTACTGGTTTTCGTTAATGAGATGTAATTGTAAATGCTCTAATGGTTTGATTGTTGATACTTCTTTAGGTTACAAAGATAATTTATAATGTGTGGATATTTTTGTTGGCATGGACAAGGTTATTACTGTTTTGCATCTTTTGACTACTTTGTGCTACATTTTATGTTTTATCATTGGGTTTGTTGACCATGTTAGCCCCCATTAAGATTTTCGGCCAGTATCCCGCTTGAACCTTTCAAATTTCCTATCAGGGCACGAGGAATTCATTCTTTCGCTTACCGTTACCTTTCCTGCCCCCTGAAATGCATAAGAAAGGCCACAAATACGTATTCGAAGTCATAAGAGGTCCAGCCTCTTTCAGTCCTAGCCCCCGAAATCTTATCGTCCACGTGACCAGGGATAAGAACCGAGCGTTAGTCCCAAAAGCACATAACATATATGTCTATCGGATGCGCTCTGTGCCGTTCGATCAAAACATAAACCAACGGCCCAGAATCTCTTTTTCTATGGTGGCCCCGCCGCGCCTCATTCCAAAACCAGCCTGTTTTCATCGCACCGCTCATCCAAGGCAGGTGGTATTCCTTAAAACGCAGCGATTCCATTCAGCACACGCCACACGTCCCAGTGTACGACTTCAATACCACCCTCCCTCGCGCATTAATGTTTGACCAAAGACGCGCAACGATATCTTGGCTAGCCGTTCGATCTTGGGGTCCACATCCGACGGTTGTCACATTCTGAAGCTGCACAGATGTTAATCTAAGTGAACAGTGCTTCGGGCCCGCAGTCTATCACCTTCCAGCGCATTTCCAACCGTCGATTTTGTTTGGAGATCGTATGGCCCAGATCATATGCATGACCACCCATTGAATCGGTCCTCCTCCACGTCATCATCACACACGTCTATCATATTGCTCCACCACCATTCATATATTTCGTTTATACATCATATTTTAGCGTTTTACAATAGGAACCTCTGCCCAGTCTGCTCACCATGGTTTCACTGTGTTTTCACTGCCACCCTACATTCTTTCACCATTTCATCGCATCGCCCTGTCACCCAAGTCATCTCCATTGCACGGCCATCCCCGTGCATTTGTTCTCCTGACGAATTTGTGGGTTTTGCAGGTTTGCAGCGATGGAAAATTGCTAGTTAATTATCGCCTCCATTACAGAAATCGAAGACGCACCGAGGGATCAGCTTGCGAAGGCTGAATTTATGAAGAAAAGCCCTGGGTAGTTGCTGTGACATGGCTTTCATTAATGAAGTAGGATGTAAATCTGTCAAACCCCTCAGAGTAATTCAAAAGGCAGATTTAGTAGATGAAAACATTTATGTCACAACAAAGAGCATCAGTTGAAAATCAAGGGATTCAGCGTCCGACATTGAAGATTTTAAATCCTAATTCAGGGTTCAAAAGGCAGAAAGTACAAAAGCACAAAAAGAAATGCTCTCAAGGTTTTATTTCGGCCGAATTTGCTTCAGGAAAGGACAAAATTTTCATGTGGATGTATCTCTATACTGGGTTCCTGAAGAGATTTTCTACTCAGTGCGTTTATCTCTGCAAGCGGATTGTCAAGTACATTTAGCATTTCGTAGCCATCAAACAGTATGGGCGGGCACTTTTTCACCATTTTATTTTAATGAAGCAATTAAATGTTTTCACCTACTTCTTTTATGAGTTTTTCTCCTCCTTCTATAAAAACCGAGAAGAAAGACATTGTAAAGGTTCCAGATTTTTATAAGAGAATGGTGCAGTGAAAGGCATTTTTTTTGTATACATCTTGTAAAAGTTCTTGTATGAAGGCTCAGAGCCCGTAGGGTCTCAGTGAGGAGGAGTTCTATCTGTATTAGAGGATTCTGGTCTTTGGTATCCCACCATATGTAACTTCCTTTTATGTGCTTAATACAACATTTCATTTTATCCATCCTCTTGTATAATGTACTGGAATGCGAGTGGCTCACTGATTTTAGGTAAGGATTTATCCTAGTTGATACCCATACTTGGATCAGTCAAGCGCTTTAAATATGGCTCAGGCATGATATACTGTTTCATGTTCATTTCATCCATCTTTCTTCTATATTAGTTGCTTTGTGAGGGTGCTTTTAAAACGCCATTGTCATGTATGGATTCTTAGATTGATAAGCCCATATATGGTTTTGTTGTGTATCTGGGTATCAGACCAAAGATAGCTAATATATTCTTATATTTCTTTCACCGCATACACCTTCTGATATTTGATTTCTGTGGCATATTACTTGAATCGGCCCTCTTTACAGTAAATTGTCTCTTAACTGTCTGATGCTTTTGTGTTGGAGCTTTGCATCTTGTCTCTGCAACATTACTTTCCCTGTGGCAGTTTCTGTAAGTTATGGTCCCATTTAAATCAATTTCCTTGTTTACAAGAGATAGCAGGAGAGCCTTTGGATTGACACCCAAGTTTTATTATATGCTCCTTGCTATGATAAGATGTCCTAGGCACTGGTCTATGGCAACTCTAGGCTGTCTCTAGGAGCGACAACATCTGTTGACAACATCTTTCTGGCGCCGTTGCCGGGGATCGAAGTTAAGAAAATCATTATCCCTGGGCCTCGACAAACCTTATTCACTCTCTAAGTAGGTGAGCACAGAGAGTTGAAGAGTTGTATATCCCTCACCTTGGCGACTCCACATTTGTTTATCAGATAAATCTATTTGTAGTCCTGGCTCCCCATAAGCCTCACTTGAGGTCAGATACATCACAGCCAAAGACACCTTCAGTGTCTGACCCTGAGAAGATTATACATAGAAGAAGTTGGAAAGAAAAGAAATCAGTCCGTGCTGAAATCCTTGAGTTTTCCGTAGAATATTATCCATCTTCTTCTTCTCAAGAAGTTCTAGTAGAAAATCTCGACTCCACTGTGGGAGACACAGAATATTAATTAGATAGCCCATCCAGGGGAGGTGCTAGAATTAAAGCTCATCTTCACCCTACTCCTGAGGTTGAAGAGGTTAAAGAAGTCACCGAAGTAGCTACTGTTAACCTTGAACTGTTCCCATCTACGCCTCAGGCTGCTGTACAATATATTCCTATTGTTATCCATACTCCACCTCCGCCTCTTCCTCCATTTGTACACCAGATTGTTGCACAACCCTCACCTCCTCCAATGGCTAATGTTCCAGCCTTTTTGTTGAATAAATATGCTCCCCTGGCATTACCTCAGGTGTTGAATGATATGCCACAGGATTATTTGAAGATCTTGCCCAGATTCACTGGGGAAAATGAAATTGATGCTCAGAAACATCTTGAAACTTTTTTCTCTTTTGCAGAGAACTTTAATGTAGAACATTTCGATGTAGTCTTAAGACTATTTGTGAAATCCATGGACGGTGAAGCCAGAAAATGGTTCAAGACATTAGAAAACCATTCCATAACCACTTGGGATGAAATGGAGAATACTTTTCTCAGAAAATGGGGAGAGAAGAAAGATCATGGACAGTGTCTTACTGAGTTCAATACACTCAAGAAGAAACATAATGAAGGGGTGTCAGAGTTTATCAAGAGATTTAATAAGTTATATCTAAACCTCCCTGCAGATATGAAGCCTCATCAGAATGCTACCAAAGTTGTTTTCATAACAGCCTTTGACTCAGATTTTGGTTTCTCTCTTAGGGAAAGAAAACCTGCCACTCTAGATGATGCTCAGTCAAATGCTCTTGAGTTGGAAGCAAATTTTTCCTCCATTGGAAAATCAAAAGGAAAGGCTGAATAGGATACCAGAAGAAGGGGTAAAGAGGAAGTATCTACTTCTAATCAGGATAAGGATACAGACATAATTGAAGAAATGAGAAAAATGATTAAGAATATTTCTAATAAATTGGTCAAGCTTGAATTTGAAACCAAGAATTCAGCCTCCAAGAACTTCCAGAATGCTCCAAACAGGGGTTACAATCCTCAGTATAGAAAGCCACCCCTGCAAATACTGCCAAGGGAAGCAAAAGAGCAACAAGATCAGGTACCACACCCATTATATCTAGAAGGTCTAGTAGGTGATTCTACTGAAGACACTGCCTATGGACTGGAGGATGCGAATCTTGCATTTTCAAATAGTGATGGAGAGGAATGTCCTTTGCAAGGAAATGATGCAGTCGAGTGCTCCTGGCAAGAAGAAGAAGCCGAAATTGACCATTGTTGCAAACAATTTTCTGATTTCATGCAAGCTCAATTCAACAGAAAATATGATCTCAGGTCTTCAAGGAAGAGGACTTGAACTCAGGATCAAGAAGAAGAGCCTCTCCAGAAGGAAGCACCTGCTCAAAAGGAATCAACAGTGCAGAAAGTTACAAACAAAGGTAAAGGCCCTCTAAACAAACCTTTGCAGTCTGATGATCAAATTCCTTCTTCTTCAAAAGTAGTCACTCCTCCTAATGCTGAGTCTATATCAAAAGAAGTTAAACCTTCAGCTGAAAATAAAGAGTCAAAAGAAGTTGTAATAGAAAATTCCCCTCCTACTTTCAATCTGCAAAAGGAACTTGAGAAAGTCAAAATCCCAGTTCCCCTGACTGAGCTGTTGAACAACCTACATATCAATCTCAAGTTACTTCTTTATTGTTTCCTCCTGAAGCACCAATAATTCCAGACAGTCTTAACCTCCAAGAAGAAAGACCCATGGTTGTTTTTGGCCCACATGTTGAGGAGATAGATCCCTCTACTCCTCCCTTCTACGTGTCTCTAGTTATTCATGACCTGCGATTGCATAATTGTATGTTAGACTCTGGAGCTTCCCATAATCTTATGCCTCTGTCAGTCATGGAACAACTAGGACTACAAATCACTCACCCATATAAAGACCTATATTCATTTGATTCCAAAAGAGTTAAATGCTTGGGAATGATTAAAGATTTAGTGGTCAATTTGGCCCAAATTCCCGCAAAAAGTATAATAATGGACATTGTGGTGGCTGACATCCCAGCTCGCTTTGGCATGTTGTTGTCAAGGTCCTAGGGAACAAAAATTGGTGGGTCACTCAAGATGGATTTAACCTATGCCACTATCCCTGTTTTTGGTGGCCAGGAAAGGAGATTATACAGAGAAACTAGATTTGTCAAGATGGTTACAAATGCTGATGGCTCTGTTAACTCCCCAGTCTACAGTAAGGAAGGAGATTTCTCATGCTTGATGCTGGAAGAAGATCAAGACTATGCTCATGAGCCATCATTCTGTCAAATCAAAACTGAGCAGCCTTCAGAGAACCATGAAGCAGGAATCTGGACATTACATTTTGATGGGGCAAATTGTAAAGAAGGTAATGGAGCAGGAGTACTATTAATTTCCCCTACAGGTAACTGGATCCCACTGTCTTTTAAATTGGAATATGAGGCTACTAATAATGTAGCTGAATATGAAGCACTGTTGCTAGGACTGCAAACAGCCAGGAGCATGGGCATACAAAGTTTAAAGGTTCTGGGAGACTCTGAGCTGGTGGTCAGACAGGTCAGGAATCAATTTCAAACTAAGCATCCTCGGTTGAGGGCTTACAGGAATGAATTTTGGGACATGGTGGAGAACTTCTTCTCAGCATTTAATATTCAGTTCATGCCCCGAGAACAGAACAAAATGGCAGACTCCCTTGCTGTGGCTGCTAGTACATTTCAACCACCTAGGAACCCTCTTCTAAGATATGAAATTGAGGTGTGTTACATGCCATCAATTCCAGACAACATCAAGCACTGGCAGGTATTTGAGGATGATGAACAGATGAAGAGATTCCTGGAAACAGTGGGAGAATTCTCTAATATGGAGATTGATGATTGTGAAGAAGATGAGGCTGAGAATACTTCAGAAAATAAATGGGAGGAGAAAATGGCAGGAAGCAAAGTGCTGCAGTTAAAGGGAAATGTCATCCCTAGAGGGCTGGTGCCTCTAGAAATATTATTTGACAAGAATGATGTCCCATTGCAGCCTAGTAAAGTGGTAGAAGAAAATCAGGTAGAAGATCTAAATCTGGGTAC
This sequence comes from Pinus albicaulis, assembly GCA_034641835.2. Taxonomy (NCBI): domain Eukaryota; kingdom Viridiplantae; phylum Streptophyta; class Pinopsida; order Pinales; family Pinaceae; genus Pinus; species Pinus albicaulis. The sequence goes on along the minus strand of JAXQQM020063724.1, from coordinate 7,903 downwards.
TAATGTTGAGCCCAAAATTGTAAAGTTATCCAAGAAGGTCCCAGAGGAATATAAGGAGCTATACCTGAAATTATTTCAATCTTATAAAGATGTGTTTGCATGGTCCTATCAGGACCTTAAAAATTTTGATATTAGTATAATGCAACATAAAATTCCTCTGAGGGAAGATGCAAAACCTTATAAGCAGAAGCTTAGACAGATAAATCCTCTGCTGCTTCCCTCCATTGAGAAGGAAATTAAGAAGCTGATAAAGGCTAAAATAATTGTGCCACTGAGGTATTCTGAATGGGTGGAAAACCTTGTCCCTGTCCGAAAGAAGAATGGAGAAATAAGGCTGTGTTTGGATTTCAGAAATTTAAACAGAGCATCCTTAAAAGATAATTATCCACTGCCAAAGATGGATCACATCCTGCAAAAAGTGGTTGGAGCCTCTAGAATGTCGATGATGGATGGTTTCTCTGGTTATAATCAGGTAGCTATACTTCCAGAGGATCAGAAGAAAACTGCGTTTACCATGCCTTGTGGTACATTTATGTACGCCAGGATGCCTTTTGGGCTGATTAACAAGGGGGCCAACTTCCAAAGGGCTATGGATATTGCTTTTATTGGTGAGCAGGATAAATTCTTGGTGGTCTACCTTGATGATATTACAGTGTTCTCAAAAAATGATGCTGAACACATTGAGCACTTACAAAGAAATTTTGAAAAATGCAGAAGGTATGGGCTTCTCTTAATCCACAAAAGTCTTTATTTGCATTAGAGGAAGGCAAAATTTTGGGGCATATTGTAACTAAAGATGGGGTAAGGATAGATCCCAAAAGAGTAGAGGTTATAAATGGCATCCCTCTCCCCAGGAACAAGAAATAAGTACAGGTATTTCTTGGGCGTATAAATTTTCTGAGAAGGTTTATTCCTAACTATGCTGAAATAGTTAGGCACGTAACTGATATGTTGAAAAAATGGAATGAAGTTAAATGGCCACAGGAGTCATGAGAAGCTTTTACCAGGATAAAACATGCTTTTGCTGAAGCTCCTGTACTAGCTGGACCAGATTATACAAAACCTTTTATGATCTTTTCATTTGCTTCACCTCATACAATAGCTAGAGTTTTGTTGCAGAGAAATGAAGATGGATATGAGCAGCCCATAGCCTTTTTCAGTCAGGTGCTACATGATGCAGAATTGAAGTATAACATACTAGAGAAGCAGGCATATGCCCTGGTGAGATCCCTTAAAGCTTTCCGCATGTATGTTTTGCAATCCCACATCACTGCATTTGTGCCTACAACCGCTGTAAAAGATATCCTTATTCAGGGTGATAGTGAAGGAAAAAAGAGAAGGTGGATTGCTAAAATACAGGAGTATGATCTAGATATCCGCCCTACCAAGCTGATCAAAGGACAGGGGCTAGCTAAAATGTTATCTGAATCGAACTATCAAGCTCTGGGCATAAATTCGTCTATGATTGCAAGTGAAGAGTCCGAGAGTGAAAAGGAGCAGCCAGGATTGGAGAAGGCTACTCAGAAAGCACACATAAAATATCTCACCAGTCCATGGTACAAAGAAATAGTTGAATATCTTTTGACACTCAGCTATCCTCCAAGTTGTGATAAAGCAAAATACAGGGCTTTAAGACTGAAATCACAGAAGTACATAGTTGCTAATGGGTAGCTATATTGGAGAGATCCTTCTGGAATCCTACTCCTATGCCTCACAGAGGATGAAGTAGAGAGTATAATGGTAGAATTTCATGAAGGAATTTGTGGAGGAAATTACAGCTGGAGGGCCACAGCTCATAAAATACTGAAGGCTGGTTTCTACTGGCAAAATTAATCGGAGATGTTTTTGTTTGGGTTAGAGCATGTGATAAATGTCAAAAGTTTGCAGAAAGACAGAAGTTGGCAGCCCTGCCTTTGATTTCTGTTCATGTCAACGAACCATTCCAGCAGTGGGGAATAGATTTTATAGGTGAGATACATCCACCCTCAAGTGGCCAACATAGGTGGATATTGACTACCACATATTATTTTACAAAATGGGTGGAAGCCATACCTGCAAGGAATGCTACTGACACTGTCATCATAAAGTTCATGGAAGAAAACATCATATCCAGGTTTGGCTGCCCTGCTAGAATAGTGACTGATAACGCACAGGCCTTCAAATCTGCAAAATTTGTGAATTTCTGTCAGCTGTATAATATTTCACTAAGTTACTCTACAGCTTACTATCCACAGGGGAATGGCTTGGCAGAGTCCTCAAACAAAACCCTGGTGAGGGCCTTGAAGAAAACTATAAATGAAAATTAGAAAAATTGGGATTCCCAATTGAAATTTTCTCTATGGGCTAATAGAATCACTAGCAAGAGAGAAACTGGGAAATCTCCATATGAATTGGTATATGGACGAGCAACGGTGTTTCCTGTGCAGCTGGCTTTACCGGTGGCACGTTTCATGCAAGAAAGTCAGGAGGAACCTGATGATATGATCAGGAGAATCAATCAATTGGTGGAATTAGAGGAAACACGGGACCAAGTGAATCAAAGATTAATAGAATATCAAGGGAAAATGAAACATATATTTTATCAACATGCAAAAGACAGGAAATTGCAGATTGGAGATCTGGTGCTCAGGTGGGATGTCCGGAGGGCTGAAAAAGGAAAACATGGCAAGTTCGATCCACTTTGGTTCAGCCCATTTAAAATTGTGGAACAGGGAGGCAACAATACGTTCATATTGGATAACTTACAGGGTGACTTGCTTGATGCCCCTGTAAATGGTCAATTTCTTAAGCCCTACTTCCAATTCTAATTCAGGCCGAGGCAGCCTGATGTATTATATTGTATATTAGTTTCCTTTTGTTTCTGATTGAATAACGTGTGTGCTGACGAATTATGGAGTAAAATGCAGAGTCCATCCAAAAGAGTATCTGACAGTCCGCGGAGTTCTCGACACGTCCAGAGATGAACGTGCCGTCCCCAGATGGAGCCGATGTTGACCATGTTAGCCCCCATTAAGATTTTCGGCTAGTATCCCGCTTGAACCTTTCAAATTTCCTATCAGGGCACGAGGAATTCATTCTTTCGCTTACCGTTACCTTTCCTGCCCCCTGAAATGCATAAGAAAGGCCACAAATACGTATTTGAAGTCATAAGAGGTCCAACCTCTTTCAGTCCTAGCCCCCGAAATCTTACCGTCCACGTGACCAGGGCTCAGAACCGAGCGTTAGTCCCAAAAGCACTTAACATATATGTCTATCGGACGCGCTCTGTGCCGTTCGATCAAAACATAAACCAACGGCCCAGAATATCTTCTGCTATGGTGGCCTCGCCGCGCCTCACTCCAAAACCGGCCTGTTTTCACCGCACCGCTCATCCAAGGCAGGCGGTATTCCTTAAAACGCATCGATTCCATTTAGCACACGCCACACGTCCCAGTGTACGACTTCAATACTAGCCTCCATCGCGCATTAATATTCGACCAAAGACGCACAGCGATATCTTGGCTAGCTGTTCGATCTTGGGGTCCACATCCGACGGTTGTCAAATTCTGAAGTTGCATAGACGTTAATCTAAGTGAACAGTGCTCCGGGCCTGCAGTCTATTTCCTTCTAGCGCATTTCCAACCGTCGATTTGTTTGGAGATCGTATGGCCCAGATCATATGCATGACCACCCATTGACTCGGTCCTCCTCCACGTCATCATCACACGCGTCTATCATATTGCTCCACCACCATTCATATATTTCGTTTATACGTCATATTTTAGCGTTTTACAATAGGAACCTCTGCCCAGTTTGCTCACCATGGTTTCACTGTGTTTTCACCGCCACCCTGCATTCTTTCACCATTTCATCGCATCGCCCTGTCACCCAAGTCATCTCCATTGCACGGCCATCCCCGTGAATTTGTTCTCCTGACGAATTTGTGGGATTTGTAGGTTTGTAGCGATGGAAAATTGCCAGTTAATTATCGCCTCCATTACAAAAATCGAAGACGCATCGAGGGATCAGCTTGCGAAGGTAGAATTTATGAAGAAAAGCCCTGGGTAGTTGCTGTGACATGGCTTTCATTAATGAAGTAGGATGTAAATTTGTCAAACCCATCAGAGTAATTCAAAAGGAAGATTTAGTAGATGAAAACATTTATGTCACAGCAAAGAGCATCAGTTGAAAATCAAGGGATTCAGCATCCGGCATTGAAGATTTTAAATCCTAATTCAGGGTTCAAAAGGCAGAAAGTACAAAAGCACAAAAAGCAATGCTCTCAAGGTTTTATTTCGGCCGAATTTGCTTCAGGAAAGGACAGAATGTTCATGTGGATGTATCTCTATACTGGGTTCCTGAAGAGATTTTCTACTCAGTGCGTTTATCTTTGCAAGTGGATTGTCAAGTACATTTAGCATTTCGTAGCCATCAAACAGTATGGGCGGGCACTTTTTCACCATTTTATTTTAATGAAGCAATTAAATGTTTTCACCTACTTCTTTTATGAGTTTTTCTCCTCCTTCTTCTATAAAAACTGAGAAGAAAGACATTGTAAGGTTCCAGATTTTTATCAGAGAATGGTGCAGTGAAAGGAATTTTTTTTGTATACATCTTGTAAAAGCTCTTGTATGAAGGCTCAGAGCCCGTAGGGTCTCAGTGAGGAGGAGTTATATCTGTATTATAGGATTCTGGTCTTTGGTATCCCACAGTATGTAACTTCCTTTTATGTGTTTAATACAACATTTCATTTTATCCATCCTCTTGTATCATGTACTGGAATGCGAGTGGCTCACTGATTTTAGGTAAGGATTTATCCTAGTTGATACCCATACTTGGATCAGTCAAGCGCTTTAAATATGGCTCAAGCATGATATACTGTTTCATGTTCATTTCATCCATCTTTCTGCTATATTAGTTTCTTTGTGAGGGTGCTTTTAAAACGCCATTGTCATGTATGGATCTTAGATTGATAAGCCCATATATGGTTCTGTTGTGTATCTGGGTATCAGACCAAAGATAACTAATATCTTCTTATATTTCTTTCACCGCATACACCTTATGATATTTGATTTCTGTGGCATATTACTTGAATCGGTCCTCTTTACAATAAATTGTCTCTTAACTGTCTGATGCTTTTGTGTTGGAGCTTTGCATCTTGTCTTTGCAACATTACTTTCCCTGTGGCAGTTTCTGTAAGTTTTGGTCCCATTTATATCAATTTCCTTGTTTACAAGAGATAGCAGGAGAGCCTTTGGATTGACACCCAAGTTTTATTATATGCTCCTTGCTATGATAAGATGTCCTAGGTACTGGTCTATGGCAACTCTAGGCTGTCTCTAGGAGCAACAACATCTGTCGACAACAGGGTTGATGGCATTGTGTTGCACCTAGTTGGGGTGTGGTGTGCTACTGCTATGCTTAACATGTAGATCAATGTTAGTCATTGTTGGTTGGTCCAATGCCTAGTAAAAGGGAATGGTCATGAGATTATTGGGAATGGCTATGTCCATAATGATGGTTGAGCATTGGCATGGAAATAAGGACTTAATTTCAATAGGAAGTAGTGTTCCGGGAAACATTGGTCCTCAAGGTACCCAAGCTATAGTCCCAGGAATCCTTAAGTTACTAAGTCTGAGGAAATAGACTTGAGATCATGATGAAAGAGATTAAATTTTAAGGGAAGATTGGGAGTCACACAGAAGTGTAGGAACATTAGCATCATGCCATGCTATAATGAAAAAATGGTGGTACTGATAGAAGGCGTGGGACGAGAATTTACCTGTAACTCATCACTAAATTCTCCATCACATACTGGAGGTGTAGTAGAGGGTTCACCTGGGTGTTATCAGATGACATTATTGATGGAAGGCATATATGCATCAATTATGTATGTTGCAAGAGGAAAAGGTGTGTGTCCATGAATGGAAAATTTAATGATAGGAAACATACTTGTGTATGTCCTAGGCAACAGGTAGGAGTACATCTTGGAGGTAATTAATAGAGATGTGTTGTTTATCATTGCAAAAATGTCGTCAATCAATATTACTTTGTATAATGTGAATTTTTTGGTTTACAGGAAGGTTCAGGACCTTAGGGATCCCTCGATTGGGTTGAGGTTGCAGGATGCCACGTAGGCATGTGAAACTACATGGATTCCACTTAAGTTTTTGGATGACAGTGTGATGTGTGATAAGGTGACATGTGGAGGTGGTTATTGGTGCCACCTAGTGTAGGGAGACGTGTTGATGGAGAAGTCAACATGTACTCGAGCCATTTCATTATGAAGCACAGGTCCTTGAGAGTTTTATAGTGTGTTTCTTAGGTGGGGAATGGTTTACAAAAGCCACATAATGGAGAATCATCCTCATCACTTGACACTAAATATGTATGTTGTGTCATAAAAGGCTAGAGTGAGATGTTCTTAGTAGCTGGGTGTGGTGTGATGGCGCGATGATGCTATGCCACGGTAGTGCCATGCTGGACAATTCCTAAGGTGGGAGTGCCACATGGTAGGTAGCTTGTTGATGTGGCAAGGGGTTAAGATGGTCAACATCAAATGGCCATATATTCTAGTCTAGGAGTCATATCGGGGTAAATTTTATATCGCTGGAAATCTCCCGATGAGATAGATGTGATGGTGTTGTCCAAAGTTGATTCCACCAGATTTGGGAAGTTAGGAAATTTTTTATCCCCATTTCCATGAGGAAACTATGGAGGTTGGGTTAGATTAAAGCAACACCTTACACTAGTATTGGGTAAATCTAAGGTAGTGTGGGGGGGGGGGAGTTACATCATCGTATCTCTGGATGTTCTGGAGACGGTTAGTAGAAGGTTTGAATAATAGTTGATAGTAAGTTGAATGATCAACTAATATAGTAGTTGATTGAGTGATCATTGGGTTGGTCAAGTCATCAACTAAAGGATAGTCATAGAAGTGGCCGACTAGTAGGACTACCGACTAAGTGGTCAGAGGAATCAAATAAACGATCCGTTCAACTTGGAAGATTGACTAACTAACAAGAAGTAAGCCAATGAGATAACATATATTTTTTGGACAGAGTTATAATGACCAATGTTTGTAGGTGGACCAAATCCTCCTCAATTCAAGGAAATTGGTTATATTTGGTAACAATAAATGAAGGACCCTATGGGTCAAATATGAAATATACTTGGTAACACATTGATTGCAATTATCTTTTTCATTATGCATTGTGATGTTCTGATCATAACGCACTATGCTTAAATGTTATAACAATGTATTTTAGACACCACCCATAATATGGGAGTGTTATTTTCCCTTTTATTTAATTTTTGTTTATAATCTATTATTTGTTCTCTATTTTCAATTCCCCCATTCTCTAACATGGTATCAAAGATGGTGGTTTAGACCTAGCCCCTTTATTCACAAATTGTGTTGAGTTAGATCTTACTGTGATTGAATTTAGGATGATAAATTTTCCTAGTGGAACTAAGTTTGAGATAGATCGTATCTATCAGAAATATGAAGATGGATTCCAAGAATGATAATGTTATTTTGAATGGGAAAAATTATGCTAGTTGGGCACCAGATATGGAAACCCTTTTGAAGAGCGAAGGGAACTAGTAGTACACAAATACTGTTGTTATAGTTTTGAAGGATGACTAGATTAATTTTGTCATTGATGGAAATAAGGAATATATTTTCGGGTCATTACGACCTATATTTATTGATGAATGTGTTGACGGTGCTAGAAATCCATCAACCAAGGGGTCTCCCTATGTGAAGTCCAAATTAGACCTCACATCATTTGGAGTAGGGGCCCCACCTGGAATATCAACTCAGTTTGCATGTATCTTAAAGATATGCCTTGGCTCTAACTATCTGCAAGAGAGAGGAGTGAAAATACGCCTTCAAAAAGTAAGGGGGGTGTTCTTGGTGAGT